>PVKV010029994.1:5553-22961 GCA_004027835.1 Alouatta palliata | reverse complement strand
AGGCGAAAACAGCCGAGCCGGCGAAAACAGCCGCGCCGGCCAAACCAGGTGCGCTGGCGACCCGTGGGGCTCCTCCCCCTGGGAATCTCCTGGTCAGTGGGCAATAAAAATCCGTCTGGGAATGTGGCGTCCACTCACCCTCCACGCTTTCACTGGGAGCTGCAATCCTCAGCTGCTCCTAATCGGCCATCTTGGATCTGACTCTAATACAGTTGAACTTTGAGGCCAGGCATGGTGGTTCATGCCTGTAATCCCAGCACTTCGGGAGGCCAAGGTGGGCAGATCACTTGAGGCCAGGAGTTTGAGACCAGCCTGGCAAACATTATGAAACCCCGTCTCTACTAAAAATATAAAAATTAGCCAGGCATGGTGGCACACGCCTGTAATCCCAGCTACTTGGGAGGCTGAGGCACGAGAATTGCCTGAACCTGGGAGGCGGAGGCTGCAGTGAGCTGAGATCACACCGCTGCACTCCAGCCTGGGGAACAATGAGATTCTGTCTCAATAAAAAGAAAAAAGAAATACAGTTAACCCTTGAACAACACAGGTTTGAAATGCACAAGTCTACTTATACATGGGATTTTTTTTAACCAAAGATGGATTGAAAACACAGTATTCAAGGGATGTGAAATCCCCATATGTGGAGAGCCAACTTTTTGTAAATGCAGGTTCCACAGGGCTGAGTGCATGACTTACGCATAGATTTTGGTATATGCAAGTGGCCCTGGAGCCAATCCCGCATGTATACCAGGGGAGGAGTGTACAAAGTAAAATTTGTACAAGAAAGAAAGAAAGGGAACTGTCAGGAGTTGGAGATAAAGGAGGAAATGAAAACCATAGTGGTCAGAATGTGAATGAACTGGCTATGGCTTCTAGGGACCAGGAGAAGGTATGTGAGCGCATTGTTACTCTTGAGGGTTAAATGTCCATATAAGTGTGAGAAATAAGACTTCGGCTCATGCCAGAAAAGAAGCTGGAAATGCGGCTGCCTGAATAAAGATGGCACCCTGAAGGCTTCATCACTGGTGAAGAGGTAAGCCAGAAAACCAAATGTCTAAATGTCTAATTTTGTCTAACTTTACCCATGACCTTCTTTAGCCTAATTGCTCAGGCTAAAATCCTTAGTTTTGTACTTCACTCCTCTCTCCTCTCACACCCTATGCTGAATCTGTCCAGAGATTCAGTAGGCTTTACCTTCTTACTATATTCAAAATCTGACCACTTCTTACCACTTGCAACAGCTTTTTGTCTCCTGGCTTCCCCTTTTGCTATTTTCAGAACAGCAGCCTGGCTGATTTTTTTTTTTTTTTTTTTTAAGAGGCAAAGTATTACTCTGTTGCTCAGGCTGGAATGCAGTGGCGTGATCCTATCTGACTGCATCCTCGAACTCCTAGGTTCAAGCAATCCTCCCACCTCAGCTTCCAGAGTAGGTAGGATTACAAGTGTGAGCCACCATGTCTGCCCCTGGTTGACCTTCTGAAATATGTTAGATCACATTACACCTCTTCTCAAATTTTTAATGGCTTCCTATTTTGCTCAGAGTAAAACCCAAGTCCTTAAAACATTTCACAATAGCCTATATAATCGTGACTCCTATGATTTCTCTACTCTCATCTCATCTACTCTCCCCTTGCTCACTCTACTCTAGCCACATGGGCTTCCTTCCTTTTCCTCCCAACATGCCAGATAGAAATCTCCTGCTTCAGGGCCTTTGCAATGGCTATTTCCTCTGCTAAAACATTCTTTCCCTGCACGTCCACGATTCACTGAAGTCCTTGCTTAAATGTCACTTTTTTTTTGAGATGGAGTTTCACTTTGTTGCCAGGCTGCTGTAATGCAGTGGTGTGATCTCGGCTCACTGCAACCTCTGCCTCCCAGGTTCAAGCATTTCTCATGCCTCAGCTTCTGAGTAGCTGGGATTATAGGCATGCACCACCACGCCCAGCTAATTTTTTTGCTTTTTTTTTTTTTTTTTTTTTTTTTTAGTAGAGGCGGCTTTTTCACCATGTTGGTCAGGCTGGTCTCAACCTCCTGACCTCAAGTGATCCACTCGCCTCAGCCTCCCAAAGTGCTGGGATTATAGGCATGAGCCACCACGCCCAGCTTTATGTCACATTCTGTAGGATATGCTGTCATGCCTTGACTACAGACCCTTGCACTTGCCATTCCTACTTATGGCTTCCTACTGAAAGCATCTGCAACTTTCCACATAAAGGCTTTGTCTACATAGGTGCTCATCTGCTTCAGGATAGCTCCAGACGCCAAGGAGTTAAGGACACCTTTAGGAGCAACCCTCAACCAATCAATCAGTGGATTAGCATCTCAACGTTCTCCCCTTTGGGTAGAACAACTCCTCTGGGGCGTGTTTTCCACTAAATAGAACTTTCCCAGGACTTCCCAGCATAAACACACAAATTCACACATACATGAATGGAGACAAAGAAAAAAATAGTTGCTATATTGTTATTGGGCTTGTCAATGAAATGATAACATCTTAAAATATTTAGGCTGGGCACAATGACTCATGACTTTAATCCTGGCACTTTGGGTGGCTGAGGTAGGAAGATTGCTTGAGCCCAAAAGTTTGAGACTAGACTGGGCAACATGGCAAAATCCCATGTCTATAAAAAAATTAGATGGGCATGGTTGCACTCCAAACTGACAACAAGTGAGATTCTGTCTATATATATACACACACACGTATGTATGAGCCAGTGCACCTGGCCTATATTTTTAGTAATACATATTATTAAATTTGAGGAGAAAAGTAAAAATAAGAAAACAAAAAAGCATGAAAAAGGATATATATGATATATATATAACATTATTTTCACAGCTTTAATTTTTTTTTTTTTCTTTTGAGACAGGGTCTCTCTCTCTCTCTTACCCAGGCTGAAGTAGAGTGGCATAATCTCAGCTCACTAGAGCCTTGACTTCCATGGGCTCAAGCAGTCATTCCACTAAAAATCCTGGCTAATTTTTTTTTTTTAACTTTCTGTGGAGATAAGTTTTCACTGTATTGCCCAGGCTGGTCTCGAACTCCTGGGCTCAAATGATCCTCCTGCCTTGGCTTCCAAAAATGCTGGGATTATAGGCATGAACCACTGCACCTGGCCTCTATTTTTAATAATATATATTATAAAAGTGTAATGAAAAGATATGGTTGAACCAGTATAGCACCTTAAGTTTCTTTCTAAAGATCTGAGATTCAAGGTAGGACAAAAAGCTCTGGAGAGTCTTCCCTCTTTATCTTTAATCCAGAGAGCTCAGATACCTCTATTGCTATGTGCTCTGGCACTGCAGGGAAGTTCCAATGCACCTGCTCCACACCATCTGGGCCCAGGGAGTCTTGATCTGGGCTTGATTGTTGGTCAGTGGATTGCACTTTTCTTTTTTTTTTTTTGAGACGGAGTTTCGCTCTTGTTACCCAGGCTGGAGTGCAATGGCGCGATCTCGGCTCACCGCAACCTCCGCCTCCTGGGTTCAAGCAATTCTTCTGCCTCAGTCTCCCGAGTAGCTGGGACTACAGGTATGTGCCACCATGCCCGGCTAATTTTTGTATTTTTAGTAGAGACAGGGTTTCACCATGTTGACCAGGATGGTCTCGATCTCTTGACCTCGTGATCCACCCGCCTCGGCCTCCCAAAGTGCTGGGATTACAGGCGTGAGCCACCGCGCCCGGCTGGATTGCACTTTTCTGAAGCAATACAAAATAGAGACAGATCACAGGCTTTGGGCCAGAGACACCTGAGTTTAGATTGTGATTCTGTATCTTACTGACATTTGACATTGAGTAGTAAGTTGTCTAATTTCTCTGCCTTCCTTTCCTTGTGTATAAAACAGTGATCACAGTAGAGCTTTGTGGAATGAAGGAATTAATGTATGTCAAGTGCACAGTAGGTACTCAACCAATTGAAACAGCCATGACAGTCACAATAACTATAATAATAAAGATGTGAATGTACCCAGCATTATGTTTGATAGGTGACTAGTTTGTACACACATGCACGCACATAACATATACATTTGCATGCACACATACAACCAGTGTCAGGCTCCCCCTTCACTCCCCAAAATGGATTTTGGATTTGAAGAGGCAGCATTTGGGCCAATATTATCTCTCTCCAGTTAATGCTGACTGTCATGGCATTTTAAGACCAATCCCCAGCCAGTCATGGGGTGGCTCACACCTGTAATCTCAGGTGTGAGAGATTGCCTTTGGGAGGCCAAGGCAGGCAGATCACTTGAGGCCAGGAGTTCGAGACCAGCCTGGCTAACATGGTAAAACCTCATCTCTACTAAAAATGGAAAAAAAAAAAAAATTAGCTGGGCATTACAGGCATGTGCCACCACACCCAGCTAATGAAAACTACAAAACAACAACAACAACAACAACAAAAAAACTACAAAAACTACAAAAAACTACAGGAAAAAGCAGACTTGGTAAACATAAGTAAGATAAAATAAAACCATTTATGGCTAAAACTGACCGTAGTAAGTTGTCACTAACTGAAAATTGACAAAAGAATAAAATTGTCATCACAACATCAAAATATAAAAATTTGACCCAAGAAAACTAGATTTGATAGCAATAAATGCCGCAATATAAAAGTCACATTGACAAAAGCTATTATTCATTATATTTAGTATTAATATGGTCAAATATTTAAATATTTTAAAATGTACAATAACCTCAATAAAATAATTTTTAAATATTTGGTTTTTTTTCAAATTATTATTTTTGAAAATACATTTTAAATGAAAAAAATCATGTTAGTAGTAATTTGTAGAAAATGTATGAAGGTTTTTTCCACCTGTTTGTGTCCTCTCTTATTTCCTTGAGCAGTGGTTTGTAGTTCTCCTTGAAGAGGTCCTTCACAGCCTTTGTTAGTTGTATTCCTAGGTATTTTATTCTCTTTGTAGCAATTGTGAATGGGAGTTCGCTCACTCATGATTTGGCTCTTAAACTTAATATGGAACCAAAAGAGAGCCCACATAGCCAAGACAATCCTAAGCAAAAAGAACAAAGCTAGAGGCATCACACTACCTGACTTCAAACTATACTACAAGACTACAGTAATCAAAACAGCATGGTACTAGTACAAAAACAGAGATATAGAACAATGGAACAGAACAGAGGCCTGGGAAGTTAATGCCACACATCTACAATTATCTGATTTTTGACAAACCTGAAAAAAGCAAGCAATGGGGAAAAGATTCCCTGTTTAATAAATGCTGTTGGGAAAACTGGCTAGCCATATGCAGAAAGCTAAAACTGGACCTCTTCCTTACACCTTACACTAAAATTAACTCCAGATGGATTAAAGATTTAAACATAAGACCAAACACCATAAAAACCCTAGAAGAAAGCCTAGGCAATACCATTAGGACATAGGCATAGGCAAGGACTTGATGACTAAAACACCAAAAGCAATGGCAACAAAAGCCAAAATAGACAAATGGGACCAAATTAAAACAAGAGTTTCTGCACAGCAAAAGAAATAATAATTAGAGTGAGCTGGCAACCAACAGAATGAGAAAAATTTTTTTGCAATATCCATCTGACAAAGGGCTAATATCCAGAATCTACAAAGAACTAAAGCAGATTTACAAGAAAAAAACAAACCCTTTCAAAATTGGGCAAAGAATATGAACAGACACTTTTCAAAAGAAGACATTTATAAGGCCAAAAAACATATGAAAAAATGCTCAACATCACTGGTCATTAGAGAAATGAAAATGAAAACCATATTGAGATACCATCTCATGCCAGTTAGAATGGTGATCCTTGAAAAATCTGGAGACAACAGATGCTGGAGAGGATGTGGAGAAATAGGAACACTTTTACATTGTTGGTGGGAGTGTAAATTAGTTCAACCATTGTGGAAGACAGTGTGGTGATTCCTCAATGATCTAGAAATAGAAATTCCATTTGACCCAGCAATCCCATTACTGGGTATAAACCCAAAGGATTATAAATCATTCTATTATAAAGACACACACACACGTATGTTCATTGCAGCACTGTTTACAATAGCAAAGACCTGGAACCAACCCAAATGCCCATCAATGACTGGACAAAGAAAATGTGGCACATATACACCATGGAATACTATGCAGCTATAAAAAACATTAAGTTCGTGTCCTTTGTAGGGACATGGATGAATCTGGAAGCCATCATTTTCAGCAAACTGACCCAAGAACAGAAAACCAAACACCGTATGTTCTCACCCATAGATGGTGTCGAACGATGAGAACACGTGGGCACAGGGAGGGGAACATCACACACTGGGGTCTGTTGAGGGGTGGGGAGTTAGGGGAGGGACGGGGGGTGGGGAGGCTGGGGAGGGATAACAGGAGGAGAAATGCCTGATGTAGGTGACTGGTGCGGGGATGGAGACAGCAAACCACCATGGCATGTGTGTACCTATGCAGCAGTCCTGCAAGATCTGCACATGTACCCCAGAACTTAAAGTACAATTAAAAAGAAAAAAAATACATATATATATATATATATGAAAATGTATGAAGGAATTAAACAGGCTTAGTAGAGCTTGCTCAAGAAAACATTTTGTCAAATTTATCATTGTTGATATGATTCTGATTAAAATATTTGTATTTCCAAGCAGAGTCAAAACATCTGATTGCTAAAATAGTAATAATAATGAGATCAAAAGGGTCTCTGGGTAAGAAAATAAAAGTTTCTCTTGGTAAAATCCAACTATTGTCTAGCTGTTGGACCTGATGTTCAGAAACAGCTCCCCGGCTTTTTTGGAGGTTATTGTTTTTCCAGTTGCTTGGGATTTCTTTTTTCTTTTTTTGAGACAGAGTTTTTGCTCTTGTGTCCAGGCTGGAGTGCAATGGCATAATCTCTGCTCATCACAACCTCTGCCTCCTGAGTTCAAACAATGCTTCTGCCTCAGCCTCCTAAGTAGATGGAATTATAGGCATGTGCCACCACAACTGGCTAATTGTTTTTGTATTTTTAGAAGAAACAGGGTTTCTCCATGTTGGTCAGGCTGATCTTGAACCACCAACCTCAGGTGATCCACCCACCTTGGCCTCCCAAAGTGCTGGGAGGATTACAGGCATGAACCACTGTGCCCAGCCTCTTTTCTTTCTTTTTTAATGAAAATATAGGTTACTGTAAATATAAAGATTTATAGGTGATGTTTGCCTAGAGTGTAGGGAAAAACTGTGAAAGACTTCAAAATGGACCAAAAGATGAAGTCTGGTGTCTTCGTTAGAGAGCAAAGTGGTATATACCAGCCCCTTCCCAATTATGGGATTTTTTTTTTTTTGAGACAGAGTCTTGCTCTGTCCTCCAGGCTGCAGGGCAGTGGCACGATCTCGGCTCACTGAAGCCTCCACCTTCCAGGTTCAAGTGATTCTTCTGCCTCAGCTGGGATCCCAAAGTGCTGGGATTACAAGTGTGAGCCATAGCACCTGGCCCAATAATGGGATTCTAAGGTGCTCTGGCATTTCATTGTCTTTTGAGTATTTCAGTCCAGTAAATTGTAGATAATGGATAGAAATGCAAATATACTTGTCCCTAGACATGCAAATTCTGTTTCTCCACCCAACCCTTTTTGAAAAAAAGACAGTTTTATATCTATTTGTAAATTTGTTTCAGCATTCCCGACCTATATAAGTTTGGTAATTTTATTATTTTTTAATTTTAAAAATCGATATATAATAGTTGTATTTTGTGATACACGTGATATTTTGATACATGTATACAATGCATAATGATCAAATTGGGATAATTGAGATATCCATTACCTCAAACATTTATCGTATAAGTGTGGTACTTTAAGTTCTCCTTTGAACTTGTAAAATCTTACTGGTTCCTTCATTAATTAATGAGTTAAATAAAATATTTGTCTGGGTGGTGGTGGCTCATGCTTGTAATCCCAGCACTTTGGGAGGCTGAGGTGAGAGGACTACTTGAGGTCAGAAGTTTGAAACCAGCCTGGCCAACATGGTGAAACTCCGTCTCTACTAAAAATACAAAAATTAGGCCTGGTGCGGTGGCTCAAGCCTGTAATCCCAGCACTTTGGGAGGCCGAGGCGGGTGGATCACGAGGTCAAGAGATTGAGACCATCCTGGCCAACATGGTGAAACCCCGTCTCTACTAAAAACACAAAAATTAGCTGGGCATGGTGGCGTGCACCTGCAGTCCTAGCTACTCGGGAGGCTGAGGCAGGAGAATTGCTTGAACCCGGGAGGCGGAGGTTGCAGTGAGCTGAGATTGTGCCACTGTACTCCAGCCTGGCGCCTGGCAACAGAGTGAGACTCTGTCTCAAAAAAAAAAAAAAAAAAAATTAGCTGGGGGGGTGGCAGCCGCCTGTAATCCCAGCTACTCAGGAGGCTGAGGCAGGAGAATCACTTGAACCCAGGAGGCAGAGGTTGCAGTGAGCTGAGATCGTGCCACTGCACTCTAGCCTGGGCGACAGAGTGAGACTACGTCTCAAAAAATAAATTAATAATAATAATTAATAAAATGTTTGACACATATTCATTATATATATGATAGTCATGATGATAATTTGAAAAGTTATCCTTTAATAAAAAATACATGGGCATTTTTCACTGTTGGAGACAACATCAATTGGTTCACGTTTTCTGGAGAACAATTAGGTAGTGTATCCCCAGAGGCTTAAAAATGTATATATTGGTACATATTTTATGCATTAGTACATACCTTTTGGATAAAATTTGACAATACCTTTAAGAATAAATTGTCTATACTAGTGTTTCATAAACATATTTTATTCGATTGTAAATTTTTAATACCTTTATATTATTTTACAAATACAAATTTTAATTTTATTTCTATTAAAATTCAGAACCAAGGCAGGGCGAGGTGGCTCATGCCTGTAATCCCAGCACTTTGGGAAGCAGACGCAGAAGGATTGTTTGAGGCCAGGAGTTCAAGGCTAGTCTGAATAGTATAAGGAGACCCAGTCTCTCGAAATAATTTTAAAAATAAAAAATTAGCTGGATGCAGTGACACACACCTGTGATCCTAGCCACTCAAAAGGCTGAGGTAGGAGGATAGCTTGAGCCCAGGAATTCGAGCCCAGCCTGAGCAATACAGAGAGACCCCATTTCTACAAAGTAAAAAAAGAATATTAACTCTCCAAAAGATCTCCTGAAAAAACATGTTTGTCAAGTAAAGCTAATTTTATTAAACTTAAGGAGAACACCAACTTGAGAAAGCTGTAATTGTTTGTCAGAAGGGGAGAGTCGGGAGGATATTTTTAGGATTTTACGGCCTTAACTTGGATATTTTCAGGAGGGTCTTGCAAAGCAGGAAACTGAGATTAGGCAGAATTTATGATATAATAATTTTGGATTGATGAGCACAGTGAGGCAAAAGTCTTTAAGCAAGTCTTGGTGACTTAGCTTCTAGTTTTTTGTTTTTGTCTCACTCTCGCCCAGGCTGGAGTGCAGTGGTGTGAGCCTCAACATCTGGGCTCAAGTGATCCTCCCACTTCAGCATCCTGAGTAGCTGGGACTGCAGGTGCGTACCACCCTGTACTAATTTTTGTATTTTTTGTAGAGATGGGGTTTCACCATGTCGCTCAGGCTGGTCTTAAGCTATCTGCCTGCCTCAGCCTCCCAAAGTGTTGGGACTACAGACATGAGCCACCACACCCAGCCAGCTTCTAGTTTTTATAAATATGTTCATTTTGCTAGTTCACAATCTTATCTTCCAGGAATGAGTATTTCTTTTCTTTTCTTTTCTTTTTTTTTTTTTTTGAGACGGAGTCTCACTTTGTTGCCCAGGCTGGAGAGTAGTGGCACCATGTTGGCTAACTGCAACCTCTGTCTTTTGGGTTCAATCAATTCTCCTGCCTCAGCCTCCCAAATAGCTGGGATTACAGGCGCCCACCACTAATTTTTATATTTTTAGTACAGACGGGGTTTCACCATGTTAGCCAGGCTGGTCTCGAACTGGCTGGGGTTACAGGTGTGAGCCACGTCGCCTGGCCTGGATTGAGTATTTCTTAAAGCAAATAAGTTATTTTTGCTTGTTCTCAGTATTACTTAATGCAAGGACAGGAAAGTATTCCTGGTCCTAGTATTTTCTAACCCAGGGACAGGAAATTAATGTTGGTTTCACTTCTCTTTGTCAGGATTCTGCAAACTATTTTTATTGTAAGAGATTGGTTGTTAGTACGTCCTGCTATGGTGGCATAATTACTGAAAAATACAGCTTGTTGTTGTTGCAGTTAACACCTAATGGTGCCATTTCATCTGGCTTGAGCAACTTGTTTAAGTGTATGACAAGGCAGTTCCCAAGTCTCTGGCAGGTTACATAATGTCTTTGACTGAAAATAAATTATGAAAGCAGCTCACTGTCTGATTTGACTAGTAATTTTGTTATATCTTGTGGTGCTAAAAGAATTGTCTAAACAAACACCTGAAGGGTATAAATAAAACACTGTATGTTTATTATTCCCAAACCCCTCATGGTCTTCACCGTGTGTGCCATTGTCAAGGATGCTTAGGAAGCGTTTTGTTGTTGTTGTTGTTGTTTTACTGATTTTCCATCCTATAAATATTTCCTTAACCAGAGTTACTCAATTATTAGCTATATGAGACCCAGAACTCTCCTGATGACTATATGAGTTTTCCATTGCTGATGTAACAAGTTACTATGAACTTAGCAGCTTAAAACAACATAAATTTATTATCTTAGGGTCAGAAGTCTGACATAGGGTAAAATCAAGGCGGCAACAAGGGAGAATCCATTTCCTGGCCTTTTCCAGCTTTTAGAGGCTGCTCACATCCCTTGGCTCATAGGCCATTTCTCCCATCCTCAAAGCCATCCCTCTGACCATTCTTCCATAGTCATGTCTCCCTCTGACTCTCCTCTTCAGCCTCCTTATTCCACCTTTTAGAATCCTCGTGATGACACTGGCCCTATTTGGATAATCCAGGATAATCTCTCTGTTTTAAAATCAGTTGGTTAGTAATGTTGCTTCTATATGCAATTTTAATTTGCTTTTGCCCTGTAATCTAACATATTTACAGATTCCAGGTGTTAGGACATGGACATCTTTGGGGATGAGTGGGAAAGGGTACATTATTCTGCTTATCAAAGTCACCAAGTGAGTAGATGGACTTGCTGATGTCCTGGGCTACCACATGGGCACTGATGACAAAGTCAGGAAAACCAGAAGTGATTATGAGGTAGCTATTTTGCCATTTGGCTGAAGTCAAACTCAAATAATAGATTTGGTAGACTGCCAAAGCTGAGACTGAACTTCAGTACATCCCTAGTACCCTATGACCCAGCAATCCACCTCAAGAAATTTATTCTGCAGAATAAATTACTCATACAACTTTGCAAAGTTATACTACAAGAATGTTTACTGCTGGCCGGGCGCGGTGGCTCACGCCTGTAATCCCAGCACTTTGGGAGGCCGAAGCGGGTGGATCACGAGGTCAAGAGATCGAGACCATCCTGGTCAACGTGGTGAAACCCCGTCTCTACTAATAATACAAAAATTAGCTGGGCGTGGTGGCGTGCGCCTGTAGTCCCAGCTACTCAGGAGGCTGAGGCAGGAGAATTGCTCGAACCCAGGAGGCGGAGGTTGCGGTGAGCCGAGATCGCGCCATTGCACTCCAGCCTGGGCAACAAGAGCGAAACTCCGTCTCAAAAAAAAAAGAATGTTTACTGCCACATGATTTATAAGAGAGAAAATTTGGAGACCAATATCTATCCATAAAGGAATGGTTCACAAAATATGCTACACCTGTTAGGCTGGGCATGGTGGTGACTCACCCTTGTAATCCTAGCACTTTGGGAGGCCAAGGTGGGAGGATCACTTGAGGTCAGGCATTCTAGACCAGCCTGACCACCATGGTGAAACCCCGTCTCTACCAAAAAGCAAAAAATTAGCCATGTGCGGTGGCGGGCACCTGAAATCCTAGCTACTCAGGAGGCTGAAGCAGGAAGATCGCCTGAACCCCGGAGGTGGAGGTTGCAGTGAGCTGAGATTGTGCCACTGCACTCCAGCCTGGGCGACAGAGTGAGACTCCATCTCTAAATAAATAAATAAACAAAATGAGGTAAATTTATAATCTATAGGCTAGGAAGATGTTCATGCTTTATGGTAGTTTTTATAAAAAAGCAAGCTATGGAACAATATGCACAGTATGACACCATTTTACATTTTATTAATGTGTGTGTCATACATATATGTGTGAGTGCACAGAGAAAAAGGGCTGGAAGGATATTGCTGTGGTCGGAATGTTTGTGTGCTCCCACAAATTCATATGGTGAAAAATGATCCCCACTGAGATGGTATTAAGAAGTAGGGCCAGCCGGGTGCAGTGGCTCACACCTATAATCCCAGCAATTTGGGAGGCCGAGGTAGGCAGATCACCAGAGGTTGGGAGTTCAAGACCAGCCTGACCAACATGGAGAAATCCTGTGTCTACTAAAAATACAAAATTAGCTGGCCGTGGTAGTGCGCACCTGCAATCCCAGCTATTAGGGAGGCTGAGGCAGGAGAATTGCTTGAACCCGGAGGCAGAGGTTGCAGTGAGCCAATATTAGGCCATTGAATCCAGCCTGGGCAACAAGAGCAAAACTCCGTCTCAAAGAAAAAAAGAAGTAGGGCCTTTGAGGGATGATTTGGTCATGAGGGCTCCACTCTCATGAATGAGATCAGTGCCCTTATAAAAGAGGCCTGAGGGAGCTTGTTTACCCTTTCCACCATGTGAGAACACAATGAGAAGGAGCCATCCATGATAAAGACAGCCCTGCCGGGCGCGGTGGCTCACGCCTGTAATCCCAACACTTTGGGAGGCCGAGGCGGGTGGATCACGAGGTCAAGAGATCGAGACCATCCTGGGCAACATGGTGAAACCCCGTCTCTACTAAAAAAAAAAATACAAAAATTAGCTGGGCATGGTGGCATGTGCCTGTAGTCCCAGCTACTCGGGAGGCTGAGGCAGGAGAATTGCTTGAACCCAGGAGGTGGAGGTTGCGGTGAGCCGAGATCGCACCATTGCACTCCAGCCTGGGTAACAAGAGCGAAACTCCGTCTCAAAAAAAAAAAAAAAAAGACAGCCCGTACTAGACACTATTCTGCCAGGGCCTTTATCTTGAAGTTCACTAACTCTGTAAGAAGTAAATTTCTGTTGTTTATAAGCCACCTAGTCTAAGGCTTTTTGTTTGCTTGTTTGTTTTTCAAGACAGCGTCTTGCTTTGTCACCCAGGCTGGAATGCAGTGGTGCAATCACAGCTCACTGCAGCCTTGACGTCCTGGGCTCAAGCATCCTCCCACCTCAGTCTCCCTAGTAGCTGGGACTACAGATGGGCACCACCATGCCTAGCTAAGTTTTTTTTTAATTATAGTCTTTTATTTTTCCACAATAAAAGCCACATTCAAACACCTGGCTAATTTTTGTATACTTTGTGGATATGGGGTTTCAACATGTTGCCCAGTCTGGCCTCAAACTCCTAGGCTCAAGAGATCTGCCTGCCTCAGCCTCCCAAAGTGCTGGGATTACAGGCATGAGCCACCACATCTGGCCCAGAAATTCTAATTCTAGGAATTGACTAAGGAAAACATAATGATGATGCACTGAGATTTATCTGCAACGATATGCAGCATTATTTATATAAGAGTGAACAATTGTCAGCGCCCAAAATGTTGAGGGTACAACTCAAAATGAGTTGCACATTTATACTATGGAAGAGTATGAATGAAAATAAGTTACTGAAAATAAGATAGATATAATATTAAGTGAAATATATAATAAAACATGTATATTGCATTCCATTTCACTCAACATATGCACATAAATAAAAAATATCACCCTGCAAATATTATCAGTAGCTATCTCTGGAGAATGGGATGATGTGTGTGTATGAGTGTGTATGTGTGTTTGTTTGTGTGTTTATTTTTTTTTGGAAGAAGGAAAGAATTCAGAGGCTCTAGTCATACTCTCTTCTAGGGTTGAACTTCAAAGGATGGTGTACGCAATAAAGGTCCAAAGATTTGGGGTGGTGTGAGAAGTGCCAGAGTGGGCAGCTCGATCTGGATTCCCTGGAACTGCCATTAGAGAGCCTGTGCAGCACTCAGTAATAGCCAACCAACATGCCCCCTCCCAAATTGTTGCCATTGCCAACGTGGTGCTCTAGCCAACGTGGTGTTCCTTCAACATGGTGCCACCACAAATACGGTGCTGTATCCAACAGGGGGTTCCCACCACAGTGGTACTCTATCCAGCATGGCACTACACTCAACGTGATGTCAGGACCAACACGACCTGAGGCATAGAGTGCCTGTACCTGAGGATGGCTGTCAGGCAGCAGAGTTGGAGGTCAGCCTCATTGGCTAGCATATCCCAGTGAGGTGCCAGAACAGGGGTAGACTGGAAGGGGGATGAACAGATTAACAAGTAAAAACCATTCATTCTTCCTGTTCAAGTTTCCTTACTCAGGCTCAAAAACAGAGTTTTACACACATTAGATTTGTGGTTGTTAAATTTATACCCACTGTATTTCCCATAGCACCAGCATTAGTTGGTTTTTCCACTATGAGATGGAATGTCAAAACATTCAAGCTTATCAACAGCATCAGGTCCTTGGATCTGCATTCTGCAGATTCATTCACTGCCCCAAAAGGCTGTTACTTTGGTTTTTTTTTAGACAGAGTTTTGCTCTGTCACCCAAAACTGGAGTGCAGTGACACGATCTCAGCTCACTGCATCCCCCACCTGTCGGGTTCAAGCAATTCTCCTGCCTCAGACTCCTGAGTAGCTGGGATTACAGGTGTCCGCCACCACACCCAGCTAATTTTTGTATTTGTAGTAGAGACGGGGTTTCGCCATGTTGGCTAGGCTGGTCTTGAACTCCTGACCTCAAGTGATCCACTCACCTCGGCCACCCAAAGTGCCGGGATTACAGGTATGAGCCACTGCGCCTGGCCACTTTGGCCTTTCTTGAAGTTACCCCCTAGAGAGATGTTTTAGGGCTTTTTCTTTCAGAATGTACTCTTCAGGAATAATTATGACTCTGTTTCTCCTAAATGTATGGGTGTCTTTGGCAGCATTTTGTCAAATAGTTTTTTTTTTTTCTTTTGCCAAAACCTCCAGAGAATATACCAGGTAACCAAATAGGTTTTTCTATAACTAACACTGGCTTTTGAATTTTAAGTTCTTGCTAGTGCAGAGAAGTCAAAGAAAGGAAAGAAAAAAATAATAAAATAAACTTTAAGTTCTTTGCCCTTTGAAAGGCCTCTTATTTACTAATTAATTTGCATTGAGTGCTTTGGTTTACTCGCTGACAGTGGTCACTGCTCTTGACACAGACTGCATACTCTTATTGTACAATCCACATTTTAACCACATTGAAAAAAATTTAAGAAAAACATATTCCTCCTATCTCCCACCTAACACATTACATTTTTCCACCAAAACAGACTCTGACTTGTTGAAATTAATGTTCTAGCTTTAATACCTAAAATGCTAAAATACCTAAAATCTCCATATGGTTTGTCTTCAACATTGCAAGTTCTGTTGATTGCCTGGTATTTCATTACATTGATAAATAAGTTTTTTTTTTTTTTTTTTTTTACAAAATGAAAGAGAATTAAATAGAGACAGGGTCTTGCTATGTTGACCAGGCTAGTTTCAAACTCCTAGGCTCAAGCAATTCTCCTGCCTTGGCCTCCCAAAGTGCTGGGATTACAGGTGTGAGCCTCTGCACCCAGACAATTAGTATCTTTTGAGCCATTTCCCAAGTATAAGAGTTTAGGCAGTTTGAAGCTTTAAAAAGTGCTGTGCAGTGGCCTCAATACAGGAACTTAAACAAGGCCACATAGTGACTACAGATCTTTAAACAAAAAAGAGCTCTAAAGAGAAAATCAAATTTTGATTTTACACTATTCAAAAAACTGAAAACCATTAAAGAAACTATTAAAACTAAAAAATCATGAAACTATTAAAAAAATGAAAAGGTCTCTCTTGTCAACTTCAACGTCAAATAACATTTAACAATAATGAAAGTGTATATGCAAACTCGGCATAAATAATAAAAGCAGCTGTGTATGGTTTATTCATGAAAACCATACATATATAATATGAAAAGGTACTACTATTAGTATTCATTAAAAGGCCGTCGGCCCTCCCTTTGCTTTTCCTTTTTGAGTCAGGGACTTGCACTGTGTCCAGGCTGGAGTGCAATGGCTTGATCATAGCTCATTGCAGGCTGAAACCCGTAGGCTCAAATAATCCTCCCACCTCGGCCTCTCACACACAGTGCTGGAATTGATTAGTGGCATGAGCCACTGTACCTGGCTCCCTTTTTTGACAGTACAAGGAACTTTTTCTGATTCGTTAATTTGGTAAAGAGGCAATATTACTTTACCATCTCTGCTGTGACCCAGATAAGTGGTCTTCAAGCCAGGGTCTGGAATTCTCCTGGGGGCATGAAAAGGCCTTCTGAGGGCATCAGTAGAAGTTTCCAGGTCTTCATCGTGTATAAATTCTCTTTTCTAACATTGGTCTCCTGAATCTGGATCTGGGTCACCAATAGTCTGTCGGTCCTCTATGAGAAAAAAGTATACACCTCACCCTTCTCCACTCTTGGGAAGGGCTTCCCATCTCTCCCTGTCTTAGGCTGATTTCTGTTAAGAGTGAAACTAAGTTAAAACCTGGGCACTCTGCCCCCAAGATCTGAATTCAGATAAATAAGAGTGGGGTGGTGCTGGGCGCTGTGGCTCGCGTCTATAATCCCAGCACTTTGGGAGGCCGAGGCAGGCAGATCACCTGAGGTTGGGAGTTCGAGACCAGCCTGATCAACATGGAGAAACCCCCGTCTCTACTAAAAATACAAAATTAGCCAGGCATGGTGGCACATGTCTGTAATCCCAGCTACTAAGGAGGCTGAGGCAGGAGAATTGCTTGAACCCGGGAGGCAGAAGTTGCGGTGAGCTTAGATCACACTACTGCACTCCAGCCTAGGTAACAAGAGTGATACTCCATCTCAAAAAAAAAAAAAAAAAACAAAAAAGTAGGGTGGTGGGAGAAATGACAATTTTTGTTCAACAATTTTGCCTCTTCCATCCCTTGACTTGCCCTAGAATGCTTGCCTCTTATTAGAGAATCACTCAAGAGCGAGCGAAGAATGTACGGGTAAGAAATTCTGTTCTAGATGCTAAGAATGTCTCTCCACATATGTTTTTTTTTTTTTTTTTTTTTTGAGACGGAGTTTCGCTCTTGTTACCCAGGCTGGAGTGCAATGGCACGATCTCGGCTCACCGCAACCTCCGCCTCCTGGGTTCAAGCAATTCTCCTGCCTCAGCCTCCTGAGTAGCTGGGACTACAGGCACGTGCCACCATGCCCAGCTAATTTTTGTATTTTTAGTAGAGACGGGGT
>PVKV010029993.1:5383-22962 GCA_004027835.1 Alouatta palliata | reverse complement strand
TTGCATTTGCTGAGGAGTGATTTACTTCCAATTATGTGGTCAATTTTAGAGTAGGTGTGATGTGGTGCTGGGAAGAATGTATATTCTGTGGATTTGGGGTGGAGAGTTCTGTAAATGTCTATTAGGTTTGCTTGATCCAGGTCTGAGTTCAAGTCCTGGATATCCTTGTTAATTTTCTGTCTCATTGATCTGTCTAATACTGACAATGGAGTGTTCAAGTCTCCCACTATTATTGTGTGGGAGTCTAAGTCTCTTTGTAAGTCATTAAGAACTTGCCTTATGTATCTGTGTGCTCCTGTATTGGGTGCGTATATATTTAGGATCATTAGCTCTTCTTGTTGCATTGATCCTTTTACTATTATGTAATGTCCTTCTTTGTCTCTTTTGATCTTTGTTGGTTTAAAGTCTAATTTATCAGAGATGAAAATTGCAACTCCTGCTTTTTTTTTGCTCTCCATTTGCTTGGTAAATCTTCCTCCATCCCTTTATTTTGAGCCTTTGCGTGTGAGATGGGTTTCCTGGATACAGCACACCGATGGGTTTTGGCTTTTTATCCAGTTTGCCAGTCTATGTCTTTTGATTGGGGTATTTAGCCCATTTACATTTAGGGTTAATATTGTTATGTGTGAATTTGATCCTGCCATTTTGATGCTAGCTGGCTGTTTTGCCAGTTAGTTGATGCAGTTTCTTCATTGCGTTGCTGCTCTTTGCCATCTGGTATGTTTTTGGAGTGGCTGGTACTGGTTGTTCCTTTCTGTGTTTAGTGCGTCTTTCAGGAGCTCTTGTAAAGCAGGCCTGGTGGTGATGAAATCTCTGAGTACTTGCTTGTTCGCAAAGGATTTTATTTTTCCTTCACTTATGAAGCTCAGTTTGGCTGGATATGAAATTCCGGGTTGAAAGTTCTTTTCTTTAAGGATGTTGAATATTGGCCCCCACTGTCTTCTGGCTTGTAGGGTTTCTGCTGAGAGATCTGCTATGAGTCTGATGGGCTTCCCTTTGTGGGTAACCTGACCTTTCTCTCTGGCTGCCCTTAGCATTTTCTCCTTCATTTCAGCCCTGGTGAATCTGACGATTATGTGCCTTGGGGTTGCTCTTTTTGAGGAATATCTTTGTGGTGTTCTCTGTATTTCCTGAACTTCAATATTGGCCTGCCTTCCTAGGTTGGGGAAGTTCTCCTGGATAATATCCTGAAGAGTATTTTCCAGCTTGGATTCATTCTCTCCATCACATTCAGGTACACCTATCAAACGTAGATGAGGTCTTTTCACATAGTCCCACATTTCTTGGAGACTTTGTTCATTCCTTTTTACCCTTTTTTCTCTACTCTTGCCTTCTCGTTTTATTTCATTGAGTTGATCTTTGACCTCTGATATCCTTTCTTCTGCTTGGTCGATTCGGCTGCTGAAACTTGTATATGCTTCACAAAGTTCTTGTGTTGTGTTTTTCAGCTCCATCAATTCACTTACATTCCTCTCTAAGTTGGTTATTCTCGTTAGCATTTCGTCAAATCGGTTCTTAGTTTCTTTGCATTGGGTTAGAACAAGTTCTTTTAGCTCACAGAAGTTTCTTATTACCTACCTTCTGAAGCCTGATTCTGTCATTTCATCGCACTCATTGTCCATCCAGCCTAGTTCCTTTCCTGGTGAGGAGTTGTGATCCTTTGTAGGAGGAGAGGCATTCTGGTTTCGGGTGTTTTCCTCCTTTTTGCGCTGGTTTCTTCCCATCTTTATGGATTTATCTATGTGTGGTCTTTGTGGTTGGTGATTTTCAGATGGTGTCTCTCACTGGACATCCAGTTTGTTGATGATGAAGTTATTTCTTTCTGTTTCTTAGTTTTACTTCTAACAGTCTGGCCCCTCTGCTGTAGGACTGCTGAGGTCCACTCCCGGCCCTGCTTGCCTGGGGATCACTGGCAGCGGCCTCCACGCTTTCACTGGGAGCTGCAATCCTCAGCTGCTCCTAATCGGCCATCTTGGATCCTCTTCCTATAGTTTTTATTTTTTAATTTTTTTTTAACTTTTTAGACAGGGTCTCGCTTTATTGCACAGGCTGGAGTGCAGTGGCATGATAACAGCTCACTGCAGCCTAAGAACTCTTTGACTCTGCCGCCTCAATGTCCTGAGTAGCCGGGAGTACGGGCATGTGTCACCACACCCAGCTAACAGTTTCTCTTCTAAATAGTCTAAGAAGTTCTATTCTAAATAGTGGTGTTTGCTTTGAAGTCAGTTATGCATTCAGATCCCATCTCAGCTTCCTACTGGGTTAACTGGATGACTGTCAGGCTCAAAGATGTTAAGTAACTTCCTCAATTTCCTTGTAGTAAAACTAAGAGTAATGTCTGTTGTAAAGTTGTATTGAAGGTTAGAAACAGTAGATGGAAAGTGCCTAGCATATGTTATTACTATTTCTAGCAACTACCATATACTCTTCAGATATTCTTTGTATTCCCTGCCCTCCACCCCGCCACCATCTGTAGCACAGTGCTGGGCATGTAGCAGGCCCTGTGAGCATTTTCCATTGTGACATTGGTCACATGTCTTGGAGAAAGCCATGTTCAACTCCCATGCAGAATTGTGTGCTTTGTGGACCTGTTTCACTTTGTGTCAGGGTAGCGTGCCTGCTCTGACGGTGGTTTGTGGTGAGGCTCCTGTTTGAATATCCCTGTTCTATCAGTGTGCTCTATACATGCCAGGCTTTCCATAAATGTTCACATTACAATTCTTGCCCCAGAGCCTAACCTTTTGGGGAATTTAAAAACAGCAACATTTTGTGTCATTCACTTAATAAATTCACACTTGGGAAAATAATGAGTCTTTGGGTTTTTTTTTTTTTTGAGATGGATTCTTGCTCTGTCTCCCAGGCTGTAGTGCAATAGCATGATCTCAGCTCACTGCAACCTCCGCCGCTCAGGTTCAAGGTTCTGCCTCAGCCTCCTGAGCAGCTGGGATTACAGGCGCCTTCCACCACGCCTGGCTAAAAATTACTCCTAAATTCTTCTTGGCTCCTCTAGTCTGTATGCTTAGCAAGCTTGAAGGTATTACATCCTGGCAGATCCTGGGGCCTCAGAGAGATGTTAACACTCATTGCTGTATCTGAGAGTTTTGAAAATGTATGCTGATATGATAAGCTGTAAAAGCTTTAGACTTGTTCCTTGTTTTTTTTTTTTTTTTTTTTTGAGACGGAGTCTCACTCTGTCGCCAGGCTGGAGTGCAGTGGCGTGATCTCAGCTCACTGCAACCTCCGACTCCCTGGTTCAAGTGATTCTCCTGCCCCAGCCTCCTGAGTAGCTGGGAGTATAGACGTGCACCACCATGTCTGGCTAATTTTTTGTATTTTTCTTGGGGATGGGGTTTCACCGTGTTGTCTAGGCTGTTCTCAAACTCCTGGCCTCAAGCCATCCACCTGCCTCAGCCTCTCGAATTGCCAGGAATTGAGGCATGAGCCACCATGGCAAGCCATGGACTTGTTGATTTTTTAATTAGTTGTTATGGATGTACATCTGTAATTCTGTATAATACAATGCAGTTTTTCAAAATATGGTGAACTCATTTGGAGTTTGTCAAGCTGCAACTTAGTTGACATTCACACAATTCAAGGCCAGGTTTCAGAGCTTCTCTATACTGGACTCTATTCACTATGGTGAAAAGCCAGGCTCTAGTAATTAGAGCAAGTAATACTTGGAGAATATTACCAATATAGGCAACAGCCGTTACACAGATCAGGATATGTGGGATCCTCTGTACTGGCCCTTAGCATTTGAACATTGGACTATGGTTTCCTCAGGTACCTTGGATTGAAATCAGAGGAAAATATAGTCAGATCACTTGAGATTTTTCTCTTTTAATTTCCTATTCTCTTCCTTATCATTATAAAACATATATTTTATCACTGCACATTCTCAGTCTTTTTGAATTTTTTTTTTCCTCTAGTTTTTACATGTTATATTTTCCTGGTCTTTTCAACTTCAATTTCTGTAAATGAAATGTGAAACCTGTACAAATATAACAAAGATAAATGTTTATGAGAAATTACTACTTTTTTATTTTGAGATGTCTTTCTCTTCAAGCAGTCAAATTTTAGTGCTTTGCTGATGCTGTCAGCCATAGTAGCACTGTTTAAAGAGCTGCACTTTCAGAGTGATGGCTTCTTAGTAGAACTGGGGCAGGGGTCTTCCTTTCTAGCAGAGCGCACTTCTCTGCCATGGGTTAGGTGGAAGTGGTGTGCGGCTTGTGTACTCTGTGCACCTACAGTACCCATGTGTTCTTGTTTCAGAACTCTTCCGCTTTTCACTTAAAGATCTCATTTAGAATAAATCAATGAAAGTAAATGTGTACTTATGTGCACACCTGCACATACATACATATATATGGATAACATTTCCTGTTGGTAGTTTTTCATTTCTCAGGTCTTTGAACTATGCCAAAAAAGCATACTGCTTTACCTTTAAGGGTTTTGTTTAATACTAGATTTATATTATTCTGTAGGAGATTTAAGGAAATGTAGAAATAGGGCATCTTCCCTTGTATATTTCACCATTGGGTAAAACAACATTTCCGAAACAAAATCTCTCAGTTTCTGTACCTCCTCCTACTCAGTGTTCCTGCTTCCCTCCTCAGTAGTACTGTGTTCTCAGACTGCCAAGCCAGGCATGCTAGCTGTTTCTCTCTGTATTCTGTCTTGTCTTTCAGCGTGGTTTGGTGGAATCAGTGCTAGGCAGAGTCGAGAAATCTGAATTCTGAAGCTGGCTTTGTTCAAGTGATTTGAGCTTTATCATTACTCAAGAACCCAGGAATAGCCTATTTCCTACCCCTAAACATCCTCAGTCTTTTGTGCCTTTTATGACTCTGCTTCCAGGGGAGGGCCTGCCTTCATATGGCACCTCCCAGATTGGTTGTTCCTCCACGTTCTCCCCTGGAACGCCCTCTGTTGATACTTCTTGGCAAGAGATTTTGGAATCACTGGCACCATTCCTAAGACATCATTAGGGCAGAGGTAACACTCACTGATCCTTATAGTTCCAAAAAAGGGGCAGATCTTATTAAGGCCCTTGTACTCCAGGTGTGGGTCTCCTGATGCAACGTGAAGTCAGAATCAGACATGTGTTCGCAATTCACCCCTTCACCAGGCACTTTCTGTGTGCTGAGTACTTCAGCTGGGTGTTAACTCTGGATGACAAGATACGGGCTTGGCCAACCCTGATGAGGGTGGCCTCCAATTGGAGACTGGCAACATTGCCAGGCACCCTCCACGACCATGGCATGATTCCAAAATACAACCTGTGTTGGTACTAACTTGTTTCAGAGACTGGTTTGAGAGTCTTAATTATTTAGTGAGACGTTCTGAGGAAGTGGGTTTGGATCCTTTATGGGATGTTTTAATAAACAGTATAATTCTCTTAATGTATGTAGAAATAATGATCTCACACCTGTTAAGCCTGTGAAAACTGCAGTTTCTTATCTTCTTAAGGACATTTCCTTGCAATTTATTATCATTTATGTATAGCATCTATACTTGAAAGAGATGAGATACTACAGATACTTGATCAGTATGGCCAATACTTGTTCTTGAAGAGAAATCTTACAAAGAGAATGTTTTCAGAAACTTTACCAGATTCTTTTTTTTAAATGAGTAATTATGGTCTTCACTTTAAATTTCAAAGGTATTTAAAGTGGTTTGAGCAACTATTTATAATGCCCAAGATTCTGTTTAATATGTAGTTATGTCATTGGAATATTCGGATATATAGGTTGTTAATTAATTGTTATCTTTAACTACAGGAGCTCTTACCAAAGTCAAGGAGAGTAGGCGACACGTGGAGGAAGGGAAGATGGAGGTGCAGAAGGCTGACGGCATTCAGGATCGCTGTAACACTATTTCTTTTGCCACTTTGGCTGAAATTCATCACTTCCATCAAATTCGAGTAAGAGACTTTAAATCACAGATGCAGCATTTCTTACAACAACAGATAATATTTTTCCAAAAAGTGACCCAGAAGTTGGAAGAAGCTCTTCACAAATATGATAGTGTTTAATGACTGGACATTGGATTGTGGACTTTTTTCAGTTCAAGGATAATTTCTACAGCAGAATAAAAACTGCTATCAAAGAGCTATTGCCAACTATCAGTGGTGGTACAAGGACGGTTTTGTGTTCAACTGAAACCCAGCTGAATTTATAATTATGTAGGAAATAAACAGTTAATATGGTTATATAATAGAAACAGTACCACACATTGTAACTAAATTATACTATGTATGCCTACACTACCATTGTAACTTTTGGAATAATGATTATACTATTTGCCTTATTGCTTTTTGAAGTATGAGTATTTTAGTGCATACTTTGTAGACCTCAAAACCCATGAAGGGTCTCAAAGAAGCTGGCTGGATCAAGGCCTGCTGTGGATGCCTTTTTACTCTCATAGATTGGGATTACCTAAATTTGACCTATTCTCTGTTTACAAACTCCAACTAGAGCAGCTATGCGACTTTGTGCCTTTAGACTCTTGGTTTTTCATTTCTCCCAGTCCCTCCCCCATCTTTTTAAAGTAAGCCACAGCTTTTCTGATTGAAAGAGTGAAAGGCCAGTGCATATAATGACAAACTGATGATAACCTCTTTTTGGCAGTAGAGGGTGGGGGTAGGGTGGGAGGATCAGATGTCATCAGTTTGCACAGCAAGTATTATCTCCTGATAAGATGCTGGTGAATGCAGGGGAGTGAGACTCATCGCTCATCTTTGGATATGAAGTCTATTAGGGAAGAAATGGTGCCACTATTCCCTTAGATACAACAGTAGCATAGCCTCTTCACCCAGGCGTCCCAAAAGCTTGGCATGAAGATTTCAGCAAATATGTCTTACAACATGAGAAGGAGGAGTCTAAATCAGTCAGGGGATAAAAGTATCGAATCATTGACAACACACACTTGGCTTTAGTTCTTAGGAGGGCTTTGTTTTTGTTTTTACCTTGAAGATTTTCTTTTAATATTCAGTTTTTTTAAAAAAATGGATCTACACTGTTAACTGATTGAGACTCCACTGTGATTCACTCGTTTACTTAAAACTTTTCAGGGATGTCTGTAAATTTCAGTGTTATATGTCATGAAAAGTGGTGTTGATTGATTTAAGGAGGGACCAGAAATAATTTTTGCTATTCCAAATACTGAAGGAAAAAAAGATAATTGATTTATACTGTGTTTTTTTTTTTTTTAAAGTATTCATAAGCCCCCCAGGACATTTAACCTTAAAATTTATTTTAAATATATTCTTTTATTATTATAAGGGAAATACAGATGGCTGATAAATACCAAAAAAATTCAAAAGCAGCTTAATGTAAAAAGCACAAAGAGATTCTGGCTTGCAGTGCCACAGTCTCAATGTTTTTATAGTTGCTGAGCTAACTAATGTGATTATTGAGTGTACAGATTTAAAAACTGTCACTGTTAAAGCATCTACTGTTTTTATGAAGTCAAACTTATGCTGCCTCAGAAATCCCTGGGTACTGAAATAGTAACATGGAAATGAAGAGGTCACTTTGAAATATTGGTGAGTCACAAAGATTAAAGAAAAGGATCAGTTTGCAGATACTCATAAAAAAGCGTTATTGAAATAATTACTCAACAGCACATTTGCTCTCTAAAAAGTAGTTTCATATGGGTTGAATTTTTAAGATCAGATTATCATAATTTTGATATTTGGTCAAAATTTTGTACCTTAGTTTACTTAGAGCCAGATTTAACATCATGAACATTATGTGGCTTTGTCTTTACTACAGATATGTGGAACTGTAACCAAATATATTGTTTTCTAAAACCTGTTGATTGCAAAGTACAGTTCTATAAACAAAACCCATATGTATATATAAATGCTAATTTTGCGGAAGTTTGAAAATTATAACTATAGCATTTAAGTTTGAGTCTGTATTGGACAAATAAGCACCATGCTTTTCAAATGATTTAAAAATTACTTTTATTTGCCTCTTTATTTTGATGGTGGTTTGATTTTTTTTTTTAATAGTAAAATCACTAAACTTGTGCAATGGTAGCATGGAAATTATCTGAGGTGTATTGTATGATTGTACTTTAGCCAGGGTGGACATAGCTTAAATTATGAAAACTAAAGATGAAAGTGCAAGGAAGTATAAATGGATGCTGCCTACTTCTAAGAGAACTTTCATTCTTCATAACCACATAACATTATAATGCCACTGATTCATAAGGGATTTAAATTAATTGTATGGGGGAGGACACTAGAATTATTAGTGTTCATTTTCATCTAAGATCTTTATTCTCTAACGTTCTTGGTCCTATTGAGACATTGCAGTATGCAGAAATACTGCAATGTTAAACCCAAGAGAAAAGCCATTATCATGTGTATGCTGGTCATCATGATCAGTGTGGTACAATTTTTTAAAATAAACTATCCTGCCCTTCATGCCATTATTTGTCTTTATTTCTATGATTTGTAATCCTGATATGTGATGTGTTTGTAACCTAAGGGTGTGCACTTGAGCCTGGTTTTACTGTAAATTAGGCAGAGTTGTTTATGTGCTGTAACTGTAATGCAGCGAGACTGGTCCTGCAGCCATACGTGGTAACCTCGTTCCCCATCCAGGCTGTTGTATCTGAAGGTACCCAGTTTGCACCCAGCATGAGGGAACGCATTTGAAAGTGAAATGTAAAGCCAGTGCACGAATAGTATAGTAATTGAGATTTTCCCAGGCTTCACTGATACAGTTGTTTTGCATTTATTCACAATGGTACAGCAGATTCTTAAATGCCGATTTTTAATTGTCTTAAATTTTGCTGCTGTTCTCATAATTAAGGACTTGAAAAATGTTTTAGTTTGTCACGTCCAGTATGTAAAATTTGTGTATAAACTTTTAAATGTCATTCTTAGGTTCATTGCCATAGCTGTTTTCCATTAATGTCTTTATTTTCTGAAAATCAATTGCCATCTCTGATACCTTTAAATCCATAAGCATTCAGTTTTCTCATTTCCAACTTCATCTTTGGTTAACAGAATAAAACAGGGTATTTATTTGTAGTCTAGAAATGTTGAATATTGTTTTATTTCCTTCAAAATGTTATGATTAGTGCAGATCAGCCATGTTTCTCCTTTTAAAAATAAACAGGGTGCTTTATTTCTCAGCTTCAATGGAATATTATAATTATTTTTTCTCCACTCGTCAAGGAGGCATTTATTTAATGTGAAGAATTACACAGAAAAATAGAAGAGCATGTTCTCTGGCTTGAGCTTCATCTGTAGTTACCATATAAATTGTTCATCAAACACTGTCGCTAATTTGATTAATTTAAAACTGTAGTCTTTCAGGTAGTCCCATGGAGTATCTGCTTACGTTAGTGACATCAGGAATTAAGCATATAGCAATAAGTTGTGAGTGAGAGGTTTTGAAATAATGGCTCCCATGAGTCCAACACCTGAGACAGAAGCAGGTGCTTAAACAAAGTACTTCACATACTGTCTGTTGGTTGCCATAAACAGGCCAACTTCAACAAGCATAAGCCAAAATATAATGACGATGGGACCTGGTGAATCTTGCAAGGGGCCAAAGTCCCATCTGGCAAAGCTTGCCCTCTTTGTGGGGCTTTGTAGTCTCCTGTCTGCTTATTTTTACAGATTTGTTTTATATAGATATTTTTTCTCGTGGCCTGCCTTTCTTAGCATCTTCTAATGTCTAAAATGGCCTAGCCATCTTTTAGTTCACAGATACACTTGGACCAGTGATGGACATCTGGACAAATCACCTGTGGTTTGGGGAGGCTGTGAGAAGGAGAGGTACACTTAAAAGTATGCAAGAGAAGAAAGGACATGGCTGGTACCTCTTAAGATGACCTTTATCTGATCATCCTCACAATGAACCTATGAGAAAGATAATATCTCTAGTTTATAGATGAGTTAAAGAGATCAGTGATGTTTCTTTTGCCCAAGATCACACAAACTAAATGATGGAGCTGAGATTCAACTTAGGATCTGGCTCAAGCCTATTTTTAAACTAGATTACACTGAATGTGATTTTTCTGCTTTTCAGAAATCCCTAACATCTTCCCAGGTCTCCACTGCTGGATTGATAGAGATTCCATCATTCTCTGGGCACTGGGCACAAACGTACCAAGAGAACTTCTCAGAATCTGCTCTTTGCACCCATTTCTGCTGGGAAAGGTTGAGAGTCTGTGCTGCTCTGCTTGGTCTCAACAGAAGGGCTGACTGCAGCCTCACATAGACTGGGAAGCGTGCCAGACGTTACCTTCCAGTAGTGTTATGAAGAGTGAGGGAAAAGCTCCAAAACTGACTGTTTCCCCTTCTCTCTAACTTTCACCTCCATGCAATGCCAATAGCACATTCCAGTTGCCGTAAGAATGGACTTGGCAGAACCACAGGTCAAAAAAAGTTTAACTCCAGTTAGTCAGAGTCGGGGTTACTCATGATTACCACTTGGTTACAGGTGGGACCCAGGTAAGAGCAACAGAATTCACTGAGTAATAAGTTCTAGAGAGTCTGAAGAGTGGCGGGGTAGCCTTCTAGGCAGAATATAGAAGGATGCTGCTGTGCTAGGGCTCCATGGGCAGGAAACCGGGAAAATCCAGCAGTGGAAGCCAGGCCTCTGAGGTGGGGCTAGTTAATCTGGGATTGGGTCATGGCTGTAGCTTTTCCAGGGATCACAAGTCCTTCCCACTTGGTCCTAATACCAGGATGTCTCAATCCTATCATCCCTGTGTCAGAGTTTCTCAAACTTCCTTCCTGTCTTAAAGGCCATTTCAGCTTCATTGGGTGACTTGTACCAGAAGCATGTCAAAAGCAAGACCAATTGTCCACGTGAAGCCACCTTCAGGGAGCTTGGAAACCAGCTGTGTGGTATTTTGTTGCCATGTGTCCCATTGGCCTACCCTGGAACTGATCTCTAAGTTGGAAGTGGCCGGATGCATCAGACCTTATTTTTGCAGTGGTTTAAATTTTCTGTCGCTCCAGGAAATGGCTCTCAGGATGGAATTGCTGAGTTGTTGAGCTGCTCTGCAAGCTGACCCAGCATATCAGTGAGAAAGGCAGCACTTTGGAGCCAGAGACCTGGGTCAGATCCTAGTTGCTCCACTCTCTGTGACCTCAGGCAACTCACTAACCCATCTCTGACCCTCAGTTTCCTCAGCTGTGTGATTGACTGACTTAGATTTTACTGAATTATTGAGGGTATTAGATTAACCACCATGTGAAGTAACCATTTTGCAATCCTTCCTGTCTGACAAACATGGGAGATGGTAACAATTCTAGAAGTAGGTACTTAATAAAAGCTATATTCCTGAACAGCGTGTGACCATGTGCTAGTCATGTAAGCTCTCTGAGTCAGTTTTCTTACCTATAATGGGTATACAGTCACTCCTCAGTACCTGCAGGGCATGGGTTCCAGGATACCACGAACCCCACCCTACTCCCTGCAGATACCAAAATCTGTGGATACTCAAGTCATAAAATGGCATAATATTGGCATATAACCTATGCACATCCTCCTCTATACTTTAAATCATTTCTTTATTCTTTGTCATACCTAATACAATGTCAAGGCTATGTAAATAGTTCTCACACTGTATTGTATTTTTTTTTTTTTTGTATTTTTGTATTGTTATTGGTTGGGGTTTTTTCTGGAATATTTTCAATCGTCCATTGGTTGAATCCACAGATGTGGAACCCACAGATACCGAGGACCAACTATAGAATCCTCTTTGTGGACATACTGTGAGAATTGAATGTCAGGTGGAAAGCCCTGAGCCCAAGGCATGACAGTGGGGATAGAGTAAAAACCCTCTGTGGTTATGTGAGAAAGGAAGAGTTGCAGGATTTAAATAATAACAACGTTGTGTCAGCTGTGCTATGGAAAGTTAAGGAGTTCACCCTTGGGTCCCAGGCAGGCAGAGGTTCCTGCTTTAGCCCTGGTAACTTTACCTTCTGCCCACTTTGCCCATCTAGGTCACAGGACCAAACCCTATTCCAGCTTCCTATTTGCAGAGCCCTGGCACAGCATACTTCTTATTCTGCTAGAAACCTACTTCTCCACTGGTTCTCAGACCACCAACACCTCCTATTAGGATGGTGAGGGGCCCAGCTCTCCAGAGATAGCCCCTTTGCAGCAAGGCTTCCCTTGGTCTCCAAGAGCTAAGTACTGATATGTTTAAGAATTTGTCCTGTAGCTCTAACTACAAATATCTGAAAAAGGCAGCTCAGAACTTGTCTTTATTCACCAAATTAATAGTGATTTCAGTGAATTCTTTTCACATCTTAAAGGTATGTGCTTGAGACCTAGGACAGAGAGAGGCAGCCTATTCTGTGTTCACTGTCTCAGCCCTGGCCTCGTGTTACATACAGACATTGTAAGATGATGGCCGATGGGTCACTCTGGGAAGTCGAATTTAGTGCCTCTCAGTGCCTTTTGGGGCTGCCATGCCTTGAATGAAAATATTAGTGTAGACCAAATTTGATTAGGCAACTTGTTTGTTCTACTTTTGTTCAACCCAGCAGTTTAAATTAAAGAATGCAGAGTCTTAGTTCAAAATAGTTCTCTTTGGATGAAAAATCTTTTAAAAAGTTGGAGTGCAGTTTAGGATTTACCCAATTTAGGTTCAGCTTAAAGCTGATGGTGCTTCTCTTGGTGTTTGATCAGAATCTGTATTTTTAGTCACTTTTTAAAAAATCACTGGGCTCCTGTTTGCGAACTCTTGTAAGCCAACTGAGTTACTTAGATGCTAACTACATATTGACATGTGGCTGTAACCTCCTGAGAGTGTCAAGCCCATAAGTTTATGTTCTTTGTATGAAACAAAGTACCTATGGGGAAAGTGAAACCTGTAATTCCAGAGAAAAGGAGCTTTCTTCACAAATGTTTTTAATGGCTCCCATCCCAGAATCAATGGAAAGAAAATTTGACCTTTTAGGTACTCATGCTGATAGGTGGTCTCAACAAATTACTCAGCTATCTGAAGGATTAAAAACTGTAGGTTATCTATCTTAAAAAAAAAAAAAAAAAAGAAAGCTCTATATACCAATATAGAATTTTCCTAAGAAAAATTAAATGGAAAAAAGAGGCAGAGAAATATTTATATGCTACCCTTTGAGTGAAACAAAGTAAATGTGTTCGCTTATATATGTGTAGGTGATGATGATTATCACTGTTTTGAGACAGAGTCTTGCTCTGTAACCCAGGCTAGAGTGCAATGGCACAATATCAGCTCAGTGCAATTCCTGCCTCCTAGGTTCAAGTGATTCTCATGCCTCAGCCTCGTGACAGGTGCCGGCCACCATGCCCAGCTAATTTTTGTATTTTTAGTAGAGACAGGGCTTCACCACGTTGGCCAGGCTGGTCTCGAACTCCTGACCTCAGGTGATCCACCTGCTTCGGTCTTTCAAATGCTGGGATTACAGGCGTGAGCCACTGAGCCCAGCCTATGTGTAGTTTATTTATGAAAGTGAATGCAGAAAATTGGTAACAAAGCAACATTGCTTTCGAGAATGGGAATAGGGGTCAGGAGGGAGACACTGTATTCCCTGTTATCTCTTTTGAATTTGAATGATTGAATGTATTTCCTGTTTAAAAAATAATGACATAAATGTTAAATTTGACAAGGGGACCAAAAAAAAAAAAGTCAAAACGCTCTGTGCCAACCCCCTCGAGACCTGGAAGTAAATTATACATGGCACAGAAAGAACTATCTTGTTTGGACAATGGTCTCAAAATAATGATCAAGTCAGTCTTCATTGTATTACTTTGTGAAAATTCCATAGCATTCGGAATTGGACTGTTAAGAGAATGTATGATGTCACTGGACCACAGTCTGTTTTATATGGTACAGGTTATTCTTTTGTCTTCTGAACAAAAAGCCCTTCCTCCTCCTCCCTTCCCTGTGAAGCCTTCCATGATACTCTAATCTCAGTGTCTTGTCCCTTCTCTGCACTTGTGCTATTCAAAATAGATTATGGACTATAATTATATTAACTCATAGTTCATAATTAATACAATAATTGTATTAATTCACCTTTGTGATGGCATTTCACAGCTATTTACATATAGATCCTGGGCTAGTATCAGTTTCTTTTTCTTACCACATCAAACGTTTATTTTGCTCTAGGAATGATACTGCCATTACATTCATTCTTTCATCTACAGAACTCTCCTACAGAATCGTTTTGCAAAGAAGGAACCAGGCTTATAGATATTCCATAATGGTCACGCAGCCAGAAGGGCAGAGCTGGGATTTGAATGCAGTCACCTGACCACAGCTTGCGATCTTACTTCTTTTCCAATTTACTTGAAACTACCAGGCAAACATACCAGCCCCGGTTAGGTGGTGATGTGGCTGTCTCCTGGAGAACAAGGCCTATCCCATCTTACACTTACTCTGGGGTCCCTGCAGCACACTGGGCACAGAGCAGTAAATACAGCAGAACTGTGGTTTTAGGAGCAGACACTTGTGATCCTCTATGTGTACACAATCCTAAATTTCCCTTTATGAAAGAAATAAAATAGTGATATGCTAGCCCTCAGTGTTGGCATCACCAGCACCAGCAGTCAGCCTTCTTAGGAGGGCAGCTTTTCACAAAGACAGACCTCTGAGCTAGTTCCAGGAGAATAGAGGAGTCGGCTCCGGGAGGAGAGAGCAGCCACAGTGCCGGCTTTGTTCCACCGTGGGTGTTGCCACGCTGTCTGTCTACCAGCGAAATTCAAATCTGTGCCTCGGAGACGTGACCCATTACCACACATCACAGTCTTCTGAGACATGCATGAGCCTGGCGTTTTCACTCTCAAATCTCCGTATGCCAAGTTGCTGCTGTTTGTTCTCCCTAAACACATCTAGCAGACTTTAAAAGGCGCAGGCTGAGCCACAGGAATCATGAAGAAGGCTGGCCTCTGAGGGGGTAGCCCAAGGGGTCTAAAGAGGCTAAGACCAAGGAATTCACCACCATCAAAGCTTTTAGATTCTGAAGCCCTTAATTAGATGAAAAAGGAATAAATCACCATGCTGGCTCTTTTACTCTTTCAATACAAAAACTTTCAATGAGACCAGACTTCAAACCAGCATATTCTGTCCTGTGGACAGACCCTGTGGAAAACCAAATCATCATCATCTGAAGGTTGCTGTGAGAAAGGTAGTCACTCCAGTGCCAGCAAACATTTGAGTCATTTCGCTTCAAACGCTTGACAAAGCCATCGGCACAGTGGAGACATCCCGGATGCTGAGACGGATAGATTTCTTCATTCCACAGATATTTACTAAATGCTTGTTATGCTTCAGGCACTGTTCTACGCACTGGGAATATAGCAGTGAACAAAGCCAACAAGAATTTACATTCTAGGTGGTGGGTGAGGCATAACAATGAAATAGACTAGTGAACTAGATAATATGTAGAAGGTGGTAAGTGCTATGGGAAAAAATTAAGGGGGACGGGGGAGGGAGTATGACGGGTGAGGTGGTCAGGAGAGGCCTCCAAACCTGAAGACCTAAAGGACTGAGAGTGAGGCATGGGGAAGACCAGGGGAGGAAGATTCTGGAGCTTCCACAGTCAGTTCGAGGGCCCCAAGGCAGAAGCACAGCAGGAGGCAGTGTGGCTGGAGTAGGAGAAGGGTGGGAGGGGATGGGGGGTGCAGGCTGGGGAGGAGGAGATGCACCCAGAGGTGAGTGGGGGAGGGTCCAGATCGTAGAGGGTCCTACAGGCTGCTCTGAGGACTTGGGCTTTTTCTCTGAGTGAGATGTGGAGTTCCTGGGGATTTGAGCAGGAAAAAATACGATCTGCCTCATGTGACAAGGGCACTTTGGGCAAAGGCAGAAGCAGAGAGACCAGATCAGAGGCTCTGTGATAAACCAGACATAGTGGCCCACAACAAGCCGGTGGCAGTGGAGGCTGAGGACTCGGTGGTCACCATGTCCCCAGTATAGAGCTTGGCAAGCAGAGCAACAGGTCTTTAAAGATGGAGCTGATGGCCACCATGTCCTGTCCCCAGGCTTGGCAAGCACAGCAACGGATCCCTCGTCTGTATTCTGTGCTTCCACAGCAGACAGCCACCTGCTTTTGATCAATAACTTGTAGTTTCATTAATAATCATCTTGGTGTGATTCGAGGGACATTCTCCTTAGGGTGACTCGTATAATCTATTAAATACTATTTTATGAGTTAGTGCTCAGAGAATAATTTTATTTATAAGTTCTTGGGGCCACTTCACTGCTGTCCCCAGGTATAGTAGACTGACTGAGGTCAGACACAGAAAACTGCCTTCTAAGTTTCTGGGTGCACACATCTGTATTTCAGCAGTAGATTATCAGCAATCCTGGTTATGGCCTGAGAACCGTGTCTCCCTCGGTGCAATCATGTCTGCCTGGTTCCCATAGGGGTTGCCTCTGATCAGCTCTAGCATCTCCAACATGGGGGTTGAGGCCCAGTGGTTGCCTCTCCGTGCACTCTGGGGACCTCATAACTGCCCAGTCAGGGTGCTGCCACATGACATTTGCATACTGAATCAGCAAACTTTAGCACACTATTCACAATTCCTTTGGATTCCTTCCCATGCCCTAATGTGCCAACGCTGGATTCGCTGCTCTGCATGGCTGGGCCTCTGTGGCGCTCCTGTGCTCTGCCTGCTCGCCAGGGCTCTGCTGCTCTTTTACCACCAGATTGCCCTTGGCAAGGCTTGTATTGAACCTTTCTTCTGTTTCCATTTGTTCATCTACCGTTCCCATTGTTTGTCTTCTAAAAAATATCTGCAAGTGAGCTGATAAAACTTGACAGGATTCTCTCCTCCATCTCTCCTACTTTTGGTAATGGTATTTTTGGACACTGGCTTTACTTTAGCATAACCTGAAGAACTTAAAATATTAGGATGCCTGGACCCCACTTTAGACCCATTGAATCAGAATGTAAAGGGGGGCTTGGGCTTCACTATCTTTTAAAAGCTTCCCAGATGATTCTGATGTACAATTTCACTTTCTTGCTGCAAGTAGACATAAAACAGGGCCTACTTCCGCAGGCTGTTCAGGATTTTCCTTCACCAAGGCACTCAAAGGTTCATCTCTAAATGAGGCCTTAGAGAGTCACGGAGTCAATGAAGGGGTTGAAACACATGAAAACGTTCATTATATGAATTAAATTAAAAAAAAAATTCTCTGTTCCATTACCAGAACACGTGGCCTGTAATGAACTATGAATTAATACAATTATAGTCCATAATCTATTCTGAATAGCACAATATTTCATTGTATTTTGTGTGTGCGTATCAAAAGCAATGATGTGAAATTATAAGTGATTAAAATATAACAGAAAAATATATTTTCCATTGTTTGTTTTTTTTTTTTTTTTTTTTTTTGAGACGGGGTTTAGCTCTTGTTGCCCAGACTGGAGTGCAATGGCGCGATCTCGGCTCACCGCAACCTCCGCCTCCTGGGTTCAAGCAATTCTCCTGCCTCAGCCTCCCGAGTAGCTGGGACTACAGGCACGTGCCACCATGCCCAGCTAATTTTTGTATTTTTAGTAGAGACGGGGTTTCACCATGTTGACCAGGATGGTCTCGATCTCTTGACCTCGTGAT
>PVKV010029992.1:0-22863 GCA_004027835.1 Alouatta palliata | reverse complement strand
ACTTTGGGAGGCCGAGGCGGGTGGATCATGAGGTCAAGAGATCGAGACCATCCTGGTCAACATGGTGAAACCCCGTCTCTACTAAAAATACAAAAATTAGCCGGGCATGGTGGCACGTGCCTGTAGTCCCAGCTACTCGGGAGGCTGAGGCAGGAGAATTGCTGGAACCCAGGAGGCGGAGGTTGCGGTGAGCCGAGATCGCGCCATTGCACTCCAGCCTGGGTAACAAGAGCGAAACTCCATCTCAAAAAAAAAAAAAAAAAAAAAAACACTAAATTGTACACTTTTAAAGGGTCAGTTTTATGGTATGTGAATTATATCTCAATAAAACATTTTTTTAGGGGGGGACGGGGTCTCACTATATTGCCCAGGCTGGAGTGCAGTGGCTGTTCACAGGCGCGATCCCACTACTGATCAGCGGAGTTTTGACCTGCTCCATTTCCCACCTGGGCCGGTTCACCCCTCCTTAGGCAACCTGGTGGTCCCCTGCTCCCGGGAGGTCACCATATTGATGCCGAACTTAGTGTGGACACCCGGTCGGCATAACACACTACAGCCCAGAACTCCTGGGCTCAAGCGATCGTCCCACCTCGGCCTCACAAGTAGCTGGGACTACAGGCACGTGCCACTGCACCCGGCTCAATACAACATTTTTTAAAAAGAAAAAGGGCTGGGCACGGTGGGTCACACCTGTAATCCCAGCACTTTGGGAGGCCAAGGCGGGTGGATCACGAGGTCAAGAGTTCGATACCAGCCTGGCCAAGATGGTGAAACCCCATCTCTACTAAAAAAAAAATGTGTGGTGGCATGTGTGGTGGGCATGCCTGTTATCCCAGCTACTTAGGAGGCTGAGGCAGGAGAATCACTTGAATCTGGGAGGCAGAGGTTGTAGTAAGCCGAGATGGAACCGCGGCACACCAGCCTGGGCGACAAAGCGAGATTCCGTCTCAAACAATAATAAAAATAATAAAAAGAAAGAAAGTCTAGGCTATTTTTCCTTAAGAAGAAACACCTCCACCGCCTTCCGTCTGCACCCACCTGCCCTGTGAGGTGTGCCGGCCTCCAGGCAGGGTGGGCACCAATTAGGCACTGGAGGCATAGCCTGAGAGCCCATTAAATGATTAACTTTTGTTTCTTTTACAAGCAGAGAAATTTGACCGTAATAATAATGAATCTATATAGCAAATTCATCTTGGCTTGCATTTGTATTAATGCAGGCATGAAATGTCATATTTAATGTTTTTCTATAAAGGAAAGAGCCCACAGAGGCAAAAGTGCCTGGGGCCCGTGGAAGTCATAAGGTCCTGGGTAATTCCTGAGGAGCTCAGTCTCAGGCTTTGCCTGCTGCAGAGAATGGTCAGAATTGGAGGACTCGTCACCCTCCCCTTTCCTGGGTATAGGACTGCACCCCCACCTGAAGCCTTCAGAGCCACGCAGCCTGGCCCAGGAAAGCTGCATCTGCACTCTTTAGTGCCAAGGGACTAAAGGCTGGGGCTTCCTATGCGAGGAAAAGAGCTCCCAGAGGAGGAGCAGGCACCGCAGAACCATGAGAGGAGGCTGGGGAAGAGGCGTCCATTGAGAGGGGCCATCTGTGTAGGACCCTCCTAGCTGAAAACCCTAAACTGAGCCTGGAGCAGGCGAGGGGCTTTCTGATGCTGTGGTTCTTTCTACCTGTGGAGGAGCACTGGAAATGGGGTTCCTTCGGAGCCCTCCCCACCCTCCCTCCTTCTTCCGGACAAACGGCTAGGCTGCTGTCCCTGGGCTCCAGGAGGACACAGGCAGGGAAGCTGGGTGCTCAGAGAACAGAGAAAGGATCTCCTTGGACAGCCCCACTGAGCAATGGCCCATGGCTCGCCAGGTTTCTCCTTCTCTGCTGCCTACTCTTCCACCACAGCCTTCCTGGTATGAAGCAAGCCAAGCTCCAGCAATGAGCCCCTCCTTAATCCCCTCCCTCTAGGCACTGCCTATAATGGGGTGGGGCAAAACAGCTCCCCTCTCCCAGCTTCCTCATCAGGCTACACTGGGTCTGTCAATGCGCACCACCTCAACTAGGTCCATAGGGGAGGCCCCAGGTGTTAGGACGGCTGGAGCTGTCTCCAGGAGTGTCATCACTGGCATCCTGGCTACCCCAGAGCCATACCTAAGCATCCTAGACCCTCCTCCCAACCTTTTTTTTTTTTTTTTTTTTTTTTTGAGACAGAGTCTCGCTCTATCACCAGGCGCCAGGCTGGAGTGCAGTGGCATCATCTCGGCTGACTGCAACCTCCACCTCCCAGGTTCAAGCAATTCTCCTGCCTCAGCCTCCCGAGTAGCTGGGACTACAGGTACGCGCCACCACGCCCAGCTAATTTTTGTATTTTTTAGTACACACTGAAGTGTGTGGTTTCACCACGTTGACCAGGATGGTCTCGATCTCTTGACCTCAGTATACGCCCGCCTCGGTCTCCCAAAGTGCTGGGATTACAGGTGTGAGCCACCACACCCAGCCCCTAGACTCCCTTTTTAGGCTCCATCCTGCCTCCTCCTCACCTTGTTAGCCTATAGCCAACAAACCCTACATGTTCACCCTTGGGCACACTTCTGCCCTCTTCCTGCTACCCCGCTCCACCCCAGGTCACATCCTTATTCTTTCACCTACCCAGGACACAAGCCTCCTGGGAGGGTGCTTTGCCTCCACTCCAGGACCCCTTCTCCAGGCTCCAAGTCTCTTTGAAGTCCAAGTTTTCATCACATCACCACCCTGTTCAACCTTCACCCACTTCATGGCTTAGGGATGAGGCTTTCAAACACCGCTTTATTCCTAGAACCCTTCCTTAAAATAAAACCTGATGAGGAAGCCTGATATATGAAAAATATAGGGCTCTGGCTGAAACAGGGTAAAGGACCAGGAGTCTCGCCCATGTCAGCCGCCAGCCCCTCATAAGGAAGCCCCTAAGTTACCTCTGAGGATCCACCACAGCCCTCGAAGTTCCTGTTAGTATCCTGTTAGTCAGACCAAAACTGAACTGATTGTGCCTGAGGCTGCTGGGGATGCTGGGAAAGGCAAAGGCTGCTCTCATTTACCACTAAGGTGAATTGAAGTGTGAATTCCTATTGCTGTTTTGGAAAGCAGTGTAACAATAGCTATTTAAATTAAATATACATATGTCCTGCAAACCAGAAGTTTCACTCCTAGGAATCTGTGCCATAGAAATAAAAGCATCAGTCTTTAAGGTTTTGTTATAAAGATGTTTACTCAGCAATATTATTATTACTTGTAGTGAAAAAAAGGTGAAATAGGAAAGGCCCATTACTAGGGAAATAGGAAACGATCAGATCAATTTTGGTGCCTCCTTACTTTGGAATAATATACAGCCATGAAAAAGAACGATGTAGATCCATCTCTACCAGTCGACTTGAAGAAATAAATGTTCGTGATAAACAAAGAAGAAATAAAATGCAGAAAGTATACATCATGATCCCATTTTTATAATGCAGTTACATTATATAAAAATATCTCTTAGGCTGGGCGAGGTGGCTCATATACGCAATCCCAGCACTTTGGGAGGCCGAGGTGGGCAGATCACCTGAGGTCAGGAGTTCAAGACCAGCCTGGCCAACATTGTGACATCCTGTCTCTGAAACAACACAAAAATTAGCCTGGTGTGGTGTCAGGTACCTTAATCCCAGCTACTGGGGACAGGGTGGGGGATGAGACAGGAGAATCATTTGAACCCAGGAGGCAGAGGCTCCAGTGAGCTGAGATTGCACCACTGCACTCCAGCCTGGGCGACAGTGACCTTGTCTCAAAAGAAAAAAATCTCTTATATGTGAAACTAATTTCATGTATAGTGACATGATCATAAAGAAAACTGTGAAAGAATGTATTATAATCTATTAACGTTGGTGTTTTGAGTGTAGGGAAATATAACAGTCCATTTCAGTGAATTTCTCGATGCTCCAGTAAAAGATTTCTTTATTCTTAGTTTTCTGAGCCTCCACCCCGCACAGCACAGCACAGCAGCTCTACAGAGATGCGATCAGATTGCTTATTCATGTGGATCTCCAGTCACCCCCACAGTGTTTTCTGGCCAACAGAGGTTTCAAACCTCCCTGGATGGAGCTCAGAGAGGAAGGGATGAGCCACCAGCTATGTTGTTGAGCTGCAGAAGCCACTCTTGCCTTTGGGCTTTGGGGAGTCTGAGGCAACTGGGGGCTGGAGCGGACCCCTAGCTTACCACAGCTGCTATGCAAAAACGTAGTCAGATTCCTCTTTTAAGCAGGTCCCTGATCCTATTCCTCCTTGCTCGGCAGGACCTCCAAACCAGGGTCTGCAGCTACCCCTGCCATTGTTTTCCAGCAGGCAGCAGTTCCAAACCTCCTTCCACCTGCCCAGGTCATGGTGCACCAGGGGTCAAAGGATGGAGCTATCAGAGGTGTGGAGCCCTAACAGAGGACCAGGGGAAAACAAAAAGAGGGAACAGATAAGCTGTAAATCTGCTTTTCTTCATGACCCAGGACTCATAATCCTCCTGCAGAAATAACTCACAATCTTCCTGTGCCCAACTGATGCAGGATTTTGCTCCTTAGTTCAGCTAAATCCAGTTTCTTTTGTTGCAACCAGGAAACATTAGGCACGTGGACATATTGAAGGATGAGGAGGGTGAAATTTTTGAGCAAAAGGAAAGCTCTCAGCAAAGAGAGGGGTCCTGCAAACAGGTTTCCACCTCACAATTGAATACCAGGGCTCCCACACACTGGTGTGGGCCAGGCTCCTCCTTGCATAAGGTGTGAATTCCTGGGGGCTCCACCCCACCTTTCAGTGTCCCTCGATTTATTTCCCTTCCTGTGCATGTGTTAAGGGACGAATTTTTCACTGTGCAAGTGTTTAGGCAAGCCTCCCTACACAATGACCTGGGCGGGTTGGAAGTTCTCCAAAGACCCTTTCCTATCTGCCCAGGCATTGGGCTGTCTCCTGCCTCTATCACAACTCTCACCAGACCATCGGCTGATAGGAAATTGGAAGTGAGCTCACGGCAACGTTGGCACTCTCGGTACTGCACAAAGCCCTTTCCGGTACACAGCAAAGAACCATCCTGTAAAATCCCCAGCAAGTCTTTGTTTCCTTGCAGCGAGCGCCTCTCTTGCTGACTCTGTCCCTTGCTCTTTGGCAATATATTCATACTTTCTCTAATTAATCTGCCTTTCTTTAGCTACAACCATCTTGGTAAATTATTCTACCGTCCACACAATACCAACCCCAGTGAGTTGCGGCTCACCTGTGATATTTTAGTTGCCCGTAGGGGGCACTCTCTCCTTATGGGAACTCTCATCTCTTTCCCTTTCCCAGCCCGGGACCCTCGATGGACAGCGTCTAACCATGAAAACAACGGCAGGTCTCTGGCTGGAGCTACACTCAGGGACTAAACAGCGTCCATGTGGAAGCGTCTTGTGGCCACCACCCATTTGGGTGACAGCCTAAGTTTATGTTATCTTTTCATAACAGTCCCCCAGCAGCCGGCTTCTAGTATCCCTCTGGCAATTGATGGTAACTAGCTGGGGCCACTCTCCAGAAATGTCTGAAGGCCAGAGGGTGAACCGGGCTGGCCACCTCGCCCAGAAGGGAAGAAGGGTCTCTCCTATGTTTTCTGGCTGGAAGTCCCTAATCCCTATGCGTGATGCAACTGGCCGTGGAAGCTCGTTCACAGCAAATTCACACAGGTTTTGACTCAGACACTTTCTTTCTCACTCTAAATTCTCCTGTGGAGTCGGCCAGGCATCCTGTCCCAGATGCTGCTAAATCAGGTGATCTCAGACAGCCTCGGAACAATGAGTGTCCCCTCCCCCCACCTCTGCTGGGCTAGCGCAGGCGCAGCCCTCCCTACACCTGTCTTCCTTGTACCTGGAGTGGCCTGATGCTGGATGGCCAGTGCGGGTACCAGGAAGCAGCCAAGTGGCCTTTTCTAACAGGTGGGTCACCCCTTTAGAAAGTGCACCGCCATTCCCTCGGCAGACACAGTGGAACACTTTTTCATCTTGGCAGGACACCCCGAGAGAAAGTGTGGTTCATGCCCCAAAAGGGTGCCCCCTCCAAGCGGCGTGTTTCCCAGGCCCACCATGGGACAAACCCCGTCTATTTCTCCAGACTCACCTCTAGGCTGCATCCCAAAGTACTGGGGCAAATTCAACCCGCAAACTCTCATAAAAGAAACATCTGGGTTTTCTCGTGTAATACAGCATGGCCGCCATGCAGGAAACCCTCAAATTAGCCTCAGTCTTTTATAATTGAGAGCAGAATAAGGATAACAAGGCTAAAAACAGAAAGAAAATGCAGAGACAAGAGGCAGACTCCACTGCTGTCTGCTCCACAAGCCCCCAGCCCCCTCCAGGTTTCCCTGAAAGCACTCGTTCAAGTAACTGCCATCAGCGCAGAAGGTCAGGCCAATGAAAGACAAAATGCCCCAATAAAATAAATGGGAGAACGTCCTGTATGGCTTGGCGCCTCTGCCACAAGCTCGGCCAGTGGAAACAGGACTGCCCTGGAAGCCGAAGGGCCCCTGGGAAGGAATCCTAACCCCTGCTGGTCTTCAGCTCAACAGCTTTTCTCCACCTGAAAAGATCTCACCTTAGCTGGTGAATTGTGAAGGGGAAGAATTTGTTCCATACCATGTAGGTCTGGGGTGCTAAGGCTCTCCCTAATGGGAAATAATCAAGGGTGGTAGGGTGCTGGCACCACACCGTGCAGTGGCTAGAAAGCTCACGCTTGTAATCCCAGCACTTTGGGAGGCCGAGGCGGACGGATCACTTGAGGTGAGGAATTTGAGACCAGCCTGGCCAACATGGTGAAACCCCGTCTCTACTAAAACACAAAAATTAGCCAGGTATGATGGTGGGTGCCTGTAATCCCAGCTACTTGAGAGGCTGAGCCAGGAGAATTGCTTGAACTCAGGAGGTTGGAGGTTGCAGTGAGCTGACATCGGGCCACTACACTCCAGCCTGGGTGACAGAGTGAGACTCCATCTCAAAAAAAAAAATATATATATATATATATATATATATATATATATATATATATCCCTCAATAAAATTGTTTTAAAATTTTTTAAAAGACATACAAATGACCAACAAGTATATGAAAAAATGTTCAGTGTCACCAACCACCAGGAAAATGCAAATCAAAACCATAATGAGATATCTCACCTCAGTTAAAATGGAGTATCAACAAAACGTCTATTATCAAAAAGACAGGAAATAACAGATGCTGGCAAGGATGTGCAGAAGGGAGAACACTAGTCTGTTCTTGGTGAGAATGTAAATTAGTAAGGCCACAATGGAGAACAGTATGGAGGGTCCTTAATAAAGTAAAAACAGATCTATCATACGATTCAGCAATCCCACTGCTGGTAATATATAAAAAAAAAAGAAAATCAGTACATCAAAGGATGTCTACATCCTCATGTTTATGACAGCACCTTTTACAACAGTCAAGAGATGGAATCAGCCTAAGTATCCATTAATGGATGAATGAATGGAGGAAATGTAGTATATATACACAATGGGATACTAGCCATTCACAAAAGAAGAATGAAATCCTCTCACTTGCAGCATGATACAGACATACAAAAATTAAATGCTCATATATGGGAGCTACAAAAGTAAATCCCATAAAGGCAGAGGATAGGATGCTGATTGCCACAGGCTGAGAAGGGTGGAGGAGAGGGGAGGATGAAGAGAAGTTGGTTAATGGGTACAAAAATACACTTAAATAGAAGGAATAAGTTCCAGCGTTCCATAACACAGCAAGGCAACTTAGTTAACAAGAATTTATTTCCAAACAGCTAGAAAAGAAGATATGGCGTGTTCCCGACACAAAGAAATGGTAAATGTTTGAGGTGATGGGTACCCAATCACCCAGATTTGATCATTACATATTGTATGCTTGTATCAAAATATCACATGTACGCCATAAATATGTACAACTATTACGTATCAATAAAAAATCATGCTGCACATGAAAAAGATAGACGAGATTAGCTGAGAGTCTAGCACCTTTTAAACGTCTGAATAGGAAACCTTCACCATCTATTGCCTCTAAGGGTGGCCAGCTATGAGACTTCATCTACATAATAAGAACCTTGGTCTCCACAATCCTTTATCTTAACCCAGACACTCCTTTCTATTGATTCCAGGTCTTCAGATAATAATTTAACTCCTTCAATCGCCAATCAGAAAATCTCTGAATTCGCCTATGACCTGTAAGTCCTCACTTTGAGATGTCCCGTCTTTCCAGATCAAATCAATGTATACCTTAATGTGCTGATGTTTGGCTGTAACTTCTGTCACCCAAAAATGTGTAAAATCAAGCGATAACCCAACCACCTTGGTCGCACGGTCTCAGGATCTCCTGAGGCTGTGTCATGGGTCATGGTCCTCACATGAGGCTCAGAATAAATCTCTTCAAATATTTTATAAGCAGGGCAATTGGGAGGCCGAGGTGGGAGGATTCCTTGAGCCCAGGAGTTCAAGACCAGCCTAGGCAACATAGTGAGACCTCATATCTTTTTAAAAATAATAATAATTTAAAATAAAATATAAAAAATATGTACATCTGTGTTACAGAGGACAGGGTTGGCTTTTTTCATAAGCAAAAACATGTTTGCAACATGGTCAATAAATTGTACAATCAAGTACATACATGGTGAAAATGATAATATGTTATTCAAACACACTAAAAAAATCTAGGTGGGGCAGGGTGGCTGGAAGCTGTAAGCCCAACACTTTGGGAGGTTGAGGTGGGAGGATCACTTGAGCCCAGGAGTTTGAGACCAGCCTGGGAAACATACTGAGACCTCACCTTTGCAAAAAAATCAAAAACATTAGGCAGGCATGCTGACACACACCTGTAGTCCCAGCAACTCAGGAGGCTGAGGTGGGAGGATTGCTTGACCCTGGGACGTAGAGGTTGCAGTGAGCCAAGATTGTACCGCTGCACTCCAGCCTGGCCAACAGAGCTGGATATCTGCTTAATTTTCAATCCTTAAAGAGAGTGAAAAAACAAGCCACAAACTGGATGACATTTGCAACATTAAGAGCAAAAATCTCAATCAGAAACTTCACAGAAAGAGAAACTTACGGCCAATAAGCATATGAAATGATGCTCAGAATCATGAGTAATCCGGGAAATGGAAATTTACAAAATCAGTTAACATTGCATACTACATTGGCACAAAAAAAAAAAAAATAGCCCAACAAAAAATAAGGATGTGGAGTAAATGGAACATGAAAAACTGGTATGAGTGAAAATTAGGACAATAACCTTGAAAAACAAGGTGTAATTTTCTAACAGAGCTGAAAGTGTGAGTACACTACAGACCAGCAATTCTGCTCGTAAGTACAAACCTCCAGCAACTCTGGCATGTATCCTGGAAGATATCTGCAAGAACGGTCACAGAAGCACTGTTTGTAATGGAAAAAAATGGAAATACCCAAAATGATAATCAGTAATAGTCAGTATAAATTATATTAGCATCATAGCAGTGAAAACTAGCAAACCAGAACAACATGGAGAAATCTCAAACACAATGTTGAGTGAAAACAGCCAATAACAGAATAGTACACACGGTATTATTCCATTTACATAAAATTCACAATAATGTAAACCTACGTATTGTTTAGAGACTAAAATGCACGTAGTAAAAATTATTAAGAAAGGAAATGAACAAATACTATTACCAGATAGTAGTTCCACTGAGAGGGAAGAAAATGGGATGGGGAAGGCAAGTCAGGGAATTAGAAGGTAATAGTCATGTTCACTTGTTAAACCAGTGGGTTTTGTGCCATTGTTCTTGTGTCTTAGATGTAGTCTATAGACAGTTTTACATATTTCCAATATCTAATTAAAACATTTAAGAGAAAAAGATGAGGAAGAAATGGTCAAAGAACGTCATGAGACAGGCACAAATGAGCTGGCCTGGAAGCAGCAGAACTCAGCTCTGCTCACAGCTGCCTCTTAACTTACAGTCTGACCTGGGTAGAGGCAATGGCTTCCCTGTAGCCCACTCTTCTCATTTGTCTGGTGGGGTTAATAATATATACTACACAGGCTGAGCACAGTGGCTCATATGGCTTACACCTTAATCCCAGAACTTTGCAAGGCCAAGTGGGGAGGATCACTTGAGGTCAGGAATTCAAGCCCAGCTTGAACAACACAGCAAGACCTCATCTCTACAAAAAAATAGATTAGCCAGACATGTTGGTATGCCCCTGAAGTCCTGACTACTTGGGAGGCTGAGGTGAGAGAATCACTTGAGCCCAGGAGTTGGAGGCTGCAGTGAGCTGTGATAGTATCACTGCACTCCATCCTGGGCAACAGAGCAAGACAGTCTCTAAAAAAATTAAATAAAATGAAACAATACTACACATAAATCTTCTGAAGATGACAAGAGACAATGGCTAAGGTAGGTGCCTCGCAAAAACGAAATTGCTATACAAATGTGGTGCTGTACAAAGCTGGTGGCATTATACTTGACAATTTCCTATCTGCTTGGCAAAGCACAGAAAGCTACTTCCTGTGACTCAGTCCTAAACCCCCTTTCCTGGGGTCTGCCCCAGCTCACAGAGGTGGTCTGTGGTGCTGCTGTTGCAGCTTCACAGGTGTTAAGGTGACTAGATTGTAGGATTAATGTCAGTAATGGGAGGACCTCAACTAAAGGAAGTGGGGAGATGGAGGCCACTCCCACTGCTCAACCTTCAGAGAAGCAAAGTGACCTCTGTGAAGCTCTCAGCTCACAGCCGAGCTCTCCCTGTCATGTAAGCCCACACCATACTCGACAGTGAGCTGAAACGATTCAATTCCAACTTCAAATTGGTTGGAGCAATAAAAAGTCCAATCTGTGCACCTCTCCACACCCAGTTCCACAGTTTCACTGCTGCACTTGCCATATTCCATTGTAAATGCTGCCTCCTGCCCTCCCCTCCTCTGCCAAATAAATAAATAAATACAACCTTAAAAATTATTCCCCTAGGCCGGGCGCGGTGGCTCACTCCTGTAATCCCAGTACTTTGGGAGGCTGAGGCTGGCGGATGACGAGGTCAAGAGATCGAGACCATCCTGGCCAATGTGGTGAAACCCCGTTTCTACTAAAAATACAAAAACTAGCCAGGCATGGTAGCGCGCCTGTAATCCCAGCTACTCCGGAGACTGAGACAAGAGAATCGCTTGAACCCGGGAGGCGGAGATGCAGTGAGCTGAGACTGGCGTCACTGTACTCCAGTGACTCCTTACTCTGGGCGACAGAGTAAGGTTCCGTCTCAAAAAAAAAAAAATCATATATCTATCTATCTATATATATATATTATATATATATATATTATATATATATATAATATATATTATATATATATATTATATATATATATTATATATATATATTATATATATATATATATCTTCCCCTAAAGATTGGCTGATTGTTTTGTTTTTTGTTTTATTCTTAAAGTCTATGTTCCCGTTCCCCTCCACCACTGTGGAGAAGCAGAAACGAAAAGAACACGCCTGTTTACTTAGCAGGTGGACCGTGCACCTGTGTTGATTCTCCTGCACCCGCGGCCTGCCCAGCCACCCGAGTTCCCCAGGAACACCTGGCGGACGGCCTTGCCTCCCCGCAGCAGCGGGCTTCCCGTCCCTGAAACTCCTCTTCCCTCTCCTCAGGCGGCACTGATTCTAGCCCTGCAGGTAGGGGAGGGGAGGCGCAGAGTTCAGACTTCATTTGTCTTTGCAAAGGGACCGCCTTTCCCTCATTGACTTGCTCATGGTAGGTGTGTCGATTGTGAAGCTGAGTTGCTTAATTCTGGGGCTGATTGCCAGGAGCCAAAGGATCCCCTACCCTGACATTCCCGGGGCTCCCAAGTCTGTCTTCTTCTTCCTAAGGGCTCCCTGACTGCCAGGCCACAGCCCCACCACGACGGGTCCCTGCCAGAGACTCAGGAAAACCAACCCGAACGTCCCCGCGGCGTCCTGCTCTCTGCCCACCACAGGAGGGCGCTCGCTCCGAGCCCCAGGGTGTCCTCCGCTGGAAGGCGGGCGGCGAGGGGCGGGGAGGAAAGAGGACAGCGGCTTAGGGCGGGGACCTAGCGGGCGCCGGAGGGGTTGGGGAGTGCGTACTTTTCCAGAGGGACCTGAATAGAGCCAAGACTTGGGCACGTCTGTGCAGAGGGGGATTTCGATACCCACCCCCACGCCCGCCGTCTCCTGCAGCCGACAGCGCGACTTCTCCCAGCAGGGCAGGGGAGGCAATAGAGAAGTTGCAACTTCCAGTTGTTTACCAATCCCCACCCAGTGGAGACAGAAGACAACTTAATTCCACAAAGCTGGGTCCCCAAGGAAAGTGGGGAAGCGAGAGGGAAAGAAGGATGTGGTCTCCATCTGAAGTCAAGATCTCTTCCCCCGGAGCTAGAGGCGAACTTGCCCTCGCTCATACTAGGTCTAGAGGGGCTGAATGATGTGGCAACACCCTGAAACAGCGTTTACCCCCCTTATCCCCTTCCCTCCTGCCTGAAAACACTGATGCAGACGATGAACAATAATTCAATTTAGTCATCTTCTCTGATGGGGGCTGAGGTCCAGGCGGGGCTCCCGGGGAACCTCCGGGTGAGTCATTATCTTGAGGCTGCAGGGACACCCCACCCCATTACTGAGCTCCCCATGGTTCACGTGTGGGTGCAGCTGCCAGCTCCTCAGACCATCATCCCAACAAAAAGGCCCCATCCCTGAACGCAGGGACACACCTAGAGCATGCCTCCTGACTCCACCTGGAACCTGGGCAGCCGAAGCAGACTCAGTCACACAGCGTTCTCACTGGTCTGGGAAACTCCGGAGCCAAACCTCAGGCATCTCACATGTGTCCTCTCTGCCCACTGCACTGTGGTGAGAAAGGGAACTTGCCCCACCCCAGGGCCCCTCTTGCCACACCCAGCACAAAACACATCTGGGAGCCTCTGGGACTCTCTCTGCCCCCAGACCCATCGCAGCCCAGCCCAGGAACTATTTCCATCTCTAAGCTCATCCCAGGAGCCTCTCCAAACCAAGAGGGGCATCTCTCCTCATTCACATAAAGGCACTTTATGTGCTAGCAGTGGCCTTGTCAGGGTGGGTCCCCTGGCCTGGCGAGTCAGTGAGTCATTTTCAGAGGTTGACCGGGAGCAAATCTTCGGATGGCTGGTGCCCCACTACGCCAAGGAAGCCCAGGAGGAACAGAAATCATTGGGAAGCCAGGACGCAAGGGGAAATTTGACCCCAAAAAATTTATTGTATAATTACCCACCACTGGATTTGACTCAGAGAGGACCCCCAGAGGTGTCTTCACCTTCCCACTTTATTTTCAGCCCTTGAGGGCTTCATTGTAGATCAAAGCCAAGGCCCCCAGGAAGGTGACATACTCCTGGAAGTTCACCTCCTGGTCCTTGTTCCGGTCCAAGTCGTCCATCAGCCTTGCAATTTCAGCATCCTGCAGCTTCTAATGCGATAGAATGTGAAATCCAGACTCAGTGGTGATGACAACCCTGGATTCTTCTCCTTCCCCCTCCCAGGCCACCCTCTCTACAAGTGGCTCTGTGCTCCCTCATCTCCAAGGACCTGTGTCCACCTTGGGTTTCACTTTGGCATTACATATCCTCAGCTACTCCTCAGCTGCTGGTCCTCATTTGGAGGGATGGACATCAGCCTGGGAGCATCCCCTACCCGCTGTGGGAGTGGGTTTACAGCTCAGTAAGACATGTGGAGCAGGGCCTCGGAATGTGGGTAATGTGAGTCAGATGCACCTGGCACCTCTCCCTCCCCTAATCCTGCTTCCAAAGAACAAGGGTGGGAAGAGGGACCCTGGGGTGGAGGCCACTCACCGAGCCAATGGTAAGCTCCTTCTGGATCAGCTCCTTCAGCTCCTTCTTGCTCAGGGTGTGCTTGTCACCCTCCCTGCCAGAGTACTTATGGAAGATGGCCACGAGGAGGCCGATGGCCTGATCCAGGGGGCATGCCATGGCTGAGGGCTGGGCTTGGAGCTGGCAGCAGAGAGTCTGGTCAGTGCCATGGGAGCAAGGACTTCTCACCCACACACCCCAATAACGCTGCCTGCACTAGCCCCGACCACTCAGTCTCAGACCCACACACAATGGCATGAAGAGACAGCCCAGGGCTTGAAGGGGAAGGAGAGGGCAGAATAGGTCCAAGGCAGGAGAGGTGGCTTAAGGATTCTAAGAAGCATATAGGAACAGTAGCTCTGGGCACCGCTGAGAACTGCCCTTTAGGGGATCCAGAAGTTGTGGAGTATGGCTGGGCAGGGGAGGGGCATGGAAGCTGCACAGTCAGTCCTAAGCACAGCCTCACAGGGCCACACATGGTGGCAACGACACACCCAGGGCACTCCCTTCCGCACCCCATTGGGATCTCTTAGCCCGGGGCCTGCCTGGCACAGCACTGCTGCTCCTGACTATCCCTCCAGCGGGGTAGCGCCACAGATGGTCCCAGTCTGGATCCAGGGGCCAGGCTGGGCAGGGGGTGGCTGGACCCCCAGCGTGAGGGCAGCCGGCCCTGGAAAGTACCCAGGGCTCCTGGCGAGAACTCACCGGTAGCGAGGCGGCCAAGTGCGACGGGAGCAGTCGAGGGGATGGGCTGTGTCGCAATCCGGCTGGCCTTATAGCGGTCTGTGCCCGGGAGGCCGGCTCGGCCAAGCCCACCCCACCCGCGCAAGTCCCGCCCGCGCCCCACCCCGCGCCGCGGCTTACACAACGCACACCCCGGTGTCCCCCCTCGACTTTCCACGCCTCCTGCCCGGGGCTGTTCTGGGTTAGGACGGGATGGGGGAGCCCAACAGAACCCGCTGCACGCCCGGTGACGGGGAGTTTCCCTCATCTGCGCAGCTCGGTTTGCTCTTCGTGACACGTGACCCGGCGAGGGGAGCAGGAGGAGGACGGCGGCGGTCACCCCTGCTTCCTCGGCCAGAGCGTGAATGTGACCCTCGAGTCTGCGCAGCCTCAATGTGGGCAGGGAGGGCGCCTCACAGGATGCCGGTGTCCCGCAGAGGATACTCAGGGTCACCCCAGAAGGAGAGAGGGCCAGTAGCCCGTGGTCTAACGATATCTGCGGCACGCATCCCCCACCAGCAACAAGCCCTACCTACACCTCCAGCCTTCCCCTCACTGCCCCAGATTCCATTCACTACAGCACCTGGCGTTAATGCGTGCAGGCGGGAGCCCAGCCCTGTAAGCACCATTCGTAGTGAAAGCCTTTTCAGAGCCTCCCCTGAGAAAAGATTTTGATAAGGGAGGTAGGGAGAGGAGAGAGCGTTGGCCCCCAGAGACGATGAGCAGGGTGCTGCTGAAGGGGAAATGGAGGAGAGGGAGGGGCTGGCTTTGAGGCAGACTTGCCCTTCCTACAGGTGCGGCCAGGGTGGCCTCCGCTGAGCTCTGAAGTCAAGCCTGCCTGCCCATCAAGGCCCTCAGGAGCCACTCCCAAACCCTCCCAGTGTCCTCCTCTCAAACCAACTTTCTCTCTTAGCTTCCTCTGCGTCCTTGCAGGGTTCCTGCCTGGCCTGACTTCCCCACTTTCCAGGAGGGCAAACTAAACCAGGACAAGACCCCACCGAAGGAGAGGAATGGAGTGGGCGCCAGGACCCTGACCCCCAGAGGCAGAGGCTGTCTCAACCCACTCAAGGAGAGACCCCCCTGTGCTCGCCTCTCCCCAAGTCAAGGTAGACAAGACCTCTTCAAAACCCGACTCCCAGCACCTGTGGTGGAAACTTTATTTCCTCCCGTGGAAGGGTCCATCTGGGAGGGAGAGGAGGTCAGGGGACCAAAGAGGGGCCATGACAGGAGCAGCCACGGTCAGTGGCAAGGGGCACAGGGTGAGGGTGGAGGGCATCCTGTGTCACTTGTCCCCCAGGAAGAAGTCGTTGTGGGCCATGCACAGCGAGGTCAGGAACACCGAGTACTCCTTGAAGTCGATCTCCTGGTCGCTATTCTTGTCCAGGCTCTTCATCAAATCATCGATGCTGCTCTTCTTCATCTTCTTCACAGACCAGATGGAGGGACAGCTCAGACCCCCTTGCGCCCTGCCCTCCCACCACTGCATGGTGTCACCTCCCCAAAAGCCTCCAGGTGAGCCCCAGCTGAGTCAGCGACACTGTCAGCTTCTGGACCCCCAAAGTCTTCCCGCTGCCCACACCTAGGGAAGGGCCTGGCACCAGGTAGGGGGTCAGGGACCTGAATCCTGAATGGAAATGAATGACAGCAGGAATGCTAGCCTAGCCAGACTTTCCCGAAACACCATCCCCCAGCCACAGAAACAATCATCTATGTTTTATACCAACACCTGAGAAAAACAGCTTGGTGGGCCAGGCCCAGTGGCTCACACCTATAATCCCAGCACTTTGGGAGGCCGAGTGGGGTGGATCACCTGACATCAGGAGTTCGAGACCAGCCTGACCGACATGGTGAAACCCTGTCTCTACTAAAAATATAAAATTAGCCAGGCGTGGTGGTACATGCCTGTAATCCCAGCTACTTGGGAAGCTGAGGCAGGAGAATCACTTGAACTTGAGAGACTGAGGTTGCAATGAGTGAGATCATGCTATTGCACTCCAGCCTGGACAAGATTGAAACTGCATCTCAAAAAAAAAAAAAAAAAAAAAAAAAAAACCAGCTTGCTGATTGTGTGGCACTGAGCATTATCCAAGTCTCTGACTGACTCTCTCTCCATTCTCAGGACTAGCTGAGAATGAGCCCAGACAAAGTGTCTCTCAATGAGAGCAGTGCGTTGGGGCTGTGAAGCCTCTGCATCCCTCCCCTGCTAGGAGAGCCGTAGGAGAGGCCTGCCTGGAGCCTGGTAGCCTGGTTGTACACTCTTGTCTGGTCCCCTGACATCCCAGCCCGGCTCCACCAGGATGATGGAGTCAGGGTCCTTTGGGTGGAACAGGAAGAAAATACAGATAGGCAGATCCTGCCGTCTCCTCGTCACTGCCGTCAGCTACAGGTTTTCCCAGAGACAGGTTGTTGGGACTTACGGAGGCGGAGGCAGAACCTGCCTGAATGGTGACCCTAGTCCCCAGCTGGGCTACAGTTGTTGCCAGGCCCTCCCCAGGGCGTCTCTCCTCTTGTAATTAACGCCTGCTGGACCCGTGGCCCCTCCCTCTGCCCTCATTAACTCCAGGATGCAGGGAACCTGGCAGAAGGCCAGCGATCAGGCCTGGAGACGCCCCGCACCTGCTTCTGTCCCCTGCCCATGTGGTACACTGTGGACTTTCTTTCTGGGAGGGCCTACCAGGGCTCAAGGTGTGATAGATGGAGAGGCCCCCAGGCTAAATTGTAAAGGAAACAGGGAGAATGGTTCACAGGCCTGGCCCAGAACTCCAGTGCTGCCTCCCACTAGCGGGGTGTTGTTAGACAAGTTATTTGATATATTTGAGCATCGATTTTTTTTTTAACTGTAAAAATATTAAGGCTAGGCACAGTGACTCATACCTATAATTTCAGCACCTTGAGAGGCCGAGGCAATAGGATCATTTGAGGCCAGGAGTTCAAGAACGGCCTCGGTAACAGCACAACCCCATCTCTACAAAAAAATTAAAAATTATCTGAGTGTGGCGGCACTCGCCTGTAGTCCCAGCTTCTCAGGAGGCTGAGGTGGGAGGATCGCTTGAGCCCGAAAGTTCAAGGCTGCAGTGAGCCATGACCGTACCACTGCACTCTAACCTAGGGGACAGAGCAAGACTGTCTCAAAACTATTTATCCTCAGGGATATTGTATTATAACCACCTCATGGGCCTTCCCCTCTGTCAGTCACCTCCTTCCCGCCATCTACATCTGGTGAGAGCCAGTTCTGTCTCCTCAACATCCTATGTTTACAAATTAACCATTCAGTTTGAGTGCCAGCACCACCAGAGAGCTCTGGCCCTGCTGTGCACACAGCGAAGAATCAGGCAGGGTCCCCTACCCTTGAGTCATGCACAGCTAGACCTAGACACCCTAATCCCTTCACCGCCCACGACTCCTAGCTCAGGCTCTGCCACTGCGGGGAGAGCCTGGCCCCACCCTCGAAGGCTCCTCAATCTCCTTCTCTAAACGCTCCACACTCAGCCCTTCCTCCTTCTCAGTGAGCCCCTGACCCATCCTCCTGCACAGAGGGCTAGAGTTTTGCTGGCCCAAAATGCCCCACCCCCTGTCTTCCTTTGTCTCTGTCTGTAGCCCTTGGCCACCCTGCCCCTGGCTTAGGCTGGAGTTCCCTGAGTGCAGGTATGTGTCCCCCAGAGGGAGCACTCGGACTTTGGGGTGGAGGATAAGGGACCGATCACCTACCTCCCCAAGACACAGCTCTTGCTTGATCAGCTCCTTGAGTTCCTTCCTACTCAAAGTCAGTTTGCTACCCTCTCTCCCTGAGTATTTGTGAAACGTGGTCACCATACTGGTCAGGGCCTTCTCCAGAGAGGTCTTCATCACGGTGTGCAGCTCTGCAGAGGGAGAGGGGAAGATCCCATTCCTCAGGAAGTCAGACCTACCCTGACCACTACCAGCACCCACCTACCTCTAAGGCCCCTCCCTCAAAGAATCAGAGACTGGAACCCAGGAATAAACCGAAATCCACCAACAGTAGCACCCATCTATATCAGCACAGGTTACAATGAGGCCCACAGCAAACTCTGGAGCAGCTGGTGCAAGGAGAACAGCCAGACCCCAAAGAAGACCACAGACTCTCCTGCTTGGGAGTTGTTGAAACGGGGGCTTGGGACAGAAAGATGATGAGATGACTCCTTAAAAGGCCTGGTGGCAGATGGTGGAGCAGATCAAGGGTCAGGATTTTCTCTCTGCCCCTTGCAGTTTGGGAACAGGTTTTCCAGCAGCAGTTTCTACCATAGTCACCAGCCTTTGCCCCAGTGCCTGAACCTCCTGATATCTAGGACTGTCCCATTATTAAAGTGGGGGACAGGGCGAAGAGCGAGTCCAGGGCTGAGAGAGGACTGGGCTGGAACCGGGAGATGAAGTCTCAACAAGGAGCAGTAGAGAGGTGGCTGAGCTGGCCCAGCCGGTCTCCAAGCTCTGGCCTGAGCAGCGCACACACAGACAGGTCCGTGGGCGGGGAGGGCAGGGGGCCTGCCGAAATCTGCAGGGTCATTCCAAAACCTGGATCCAGAGGCTGTGCTTGAATGAGGGCCTGGATTCCAATGGCACACTCACCCCCAAATAAGGGAAGAGACAGATGGAGCTCAAGTGACTCAGACTCCAAAACCACTTCCCCCTTAGGGAGGAAGGAGGCAACACCCACGGAACTTGAGGGCTGCAGGTTAATCCTGCCGACAGTCCTCACCTCCAGCTCAAAGCCCTCCCTGCCATTCTTGAAGCGGACCCATCATTCCTTTCCCACCACCCAAAACCTCAGCCTCTCCCACCTCAAGGAGACTCAGCTGGGACCACAGTTGAAGGCGGGGGCCTCTGTGCACCTGCGGGAGCATCCTGGCTGGTCCAGACCCCCACCTCCACCCCAGAGCCATTTCTCAAGAAATTCCAAAGGCTCTGCCCTCTCCTCCCTGAGCACGTGTTCACTTGTAACACCAGGCCTCCTTGGTGGAGGTCACCACCGCTTGTCACCCTCACCATCCAGCATGACCCACCAGATAGCAGATGAACAGGGACATAGGAAGGAAGAGCTTACCACCATGGAAGTGAGCCCAGAGAATCCAGGCAGCAGACACAGCCTCCCTCACACGGCCCTCTGCCTTTATTCCCCTGCTGTCTGTCCACAGGAAGCCAGGGGAGGGAAAGGGCCAATGGGAAGGGGTTGGGGACTTGAGGAGGCCCAGACCAGAGCCTCCCGGGATGGAGCTGGGGAGAAACCCCTTCTGCCAATCTCACAGCTGGGGACACGCTGAATTCCCATGGCACACATCTCCAGTCCCAGAAACTTTATTCTTCTGACCAAAAACCAGAACTCACAATCTGAAATCCGGTGAAACAACAGGCCGAAGAGGGGAAACCAGGCTGTCCCAGACAGAAAACATCAGAGGTGTGGCCCAAACACAGGGTGTCATCTCTCCATGTCCTAGGCCACTCTTCACATTGGGACCCTCCTACCCATCCTGACACCCACTCCAGGAGCAGAGAAGACACCCCTCGAGATGGGGACCAGTGGGGGATATTTTCTGCCAAGGATATGGTCAAGGTCATGAGTCAATATGAACCCAGAGGTTTTTAAAGGGCTTTTAAATTAATGATTTCGGCTGGGTGCAGTGGCTCACACCTGTAATCTCAGCACTTTGGGAGCCCGAGGTAGGTGGATCACCTGAGGTCAGGAGTTCAAGACCACCCTGACTAACACAGTGAAACCCCCCGTCTCTACTAAAAATACAAAAATGAGCCTGGCGTGGTGGCATATGCCTGTAATCCCAGCTACTCGGGAGGCTGCAGCAGGAGAATCGCTTGAACCTGGGAGGCAGAGGTTGTAGTGAGCTGAGATCACACCACTGCACTCCAGCTTGGGCAACAAGAAGGAAACTTTGTCTCAAAAAAGAAAAAAATTAATGATTTATTCTAAGCCTCAGTGACCTTCATGGGAAAGACTCATGGGAGACTCTCAGCATGAAGGACTAAGAATCAGGAATGGGGAAGGCACCTAGCAAAGGGCTAAAGCCGGCACTGGGGTAGAGGCTGTAGATTGGGGAGGGGCATTCAGGCTCAGGCTGCCGTGGAGGAGGGAGTAGGGGCCAGGGAAAGTCGCCTGTATCCCAGGAGACACTCAGACGTTGTCCAAGTACAAGAACAGAACTGGGCTCAGGGTGTAGTGCCTATCACCGCTGCAGTCCCACTCCAGCCTGGGGGCCCCCCCGCACTGCTCACCACTCCACCCCACCCCCAGCTGGCAAGGCTGGAGAGGCAGCAGGGACTGGTTACTACGCAGCAAGTGTCTCTGAAGGACAGCATGATGCAGGTGGAGGCCCTGGGGAGGGTGGATGGAGAGGGCAGGGAAGACAGCCGACTTTCTCCTGAACGGAAATTCCTCCCGAGTCTCTGTAGTCAAACCATGAGGAAACATCTGAGTCACCTGCCCCACTCCTCTGAAACCTGAGAGAAAAGCCCACATGATGAGAGGAAAGAGGACCCTTGAAAGGAGGTCAGTGGGACCAAGCCCTCCAGCCTCTGCACCTGACCCCCAGGAACCTCTTCCTTAAAGATCCCTGTGTCACCCAGGCATGGCCTTGAAATCCAACCTCAGCCCACCACTGCACCCTAGAGCCTCTGGCCTTGAACCTACCTAAGGGGAAGCAATATCATGCCTCAGATTTTCTGGGGGGAAATAATCTCAATTTCATTTATCAGCTCATATATGTGGAATTTTGCCTCCAAACCTATGGTCACCTTCCCACCATTTACCTCACTACCACCCCAGCCACTGATCCCCACTGATCTTTTCTGAGGTCCCCTGTCCTTCTCTGAATGAGCTCGATTCCTGACTGATCACAGATCTCATCCAGGGACCTTTGCAGCAGAGACAGTGAATTCCAGCATGTCTACATTCTCATGCTGATCTTCCCTATTCCTGGCTGCTGCAAACAGCGGGGTACCCCTCCACATTTCCCTCCCTGATCCTACCACAGACAGGAAAGGATTAATCCATCCCTGTGGTTTGAAGCCAGTGATCTGGAAGCGGGTGGCAGGACAGGGCCTGTACTGTAAATGTCAGCACTGAGTGCCAGCCCTCCTCCCCATCCCACTCCCACCTAAATCCTTCCTCCCTGCAGCTCAGCCCTATTCTTTTCCCTCCAGCTTGCTCCCAGGACACCCAAACTCCATTCCAAACCCCAACCAGGAGCAGATGTGGCCTTCAATTCCAGCCTCGGTTCAAGATCCTGCCAGAGGCAAGGTTGGAGAGAGACAGGAGGGGTGAGTGGGCAGGCTGAGATCCTACAGCTGGGGCCTTCCAAGCCTTGGGGTGGTGGTGGGGTTCCCTTCCTGGCTTTGACCACACCAAGTCAACACTATTACCTGTGCACATATACTCTTTTTTTTTTTTTTTTTTTTTTTTTTTTTTAAGAGACAGAGTTTCTCAACGTTGGCAAGGCTGGTCTTGAACTCCTGACCAGAGGTGATCTGCCCACCTCAGCCTCCCAAAGTGCTGGGATTACAGGCGTGAGCCACCGCGCTCGGCCCCTGCACATACTCTTAGTCACCCCACCTCCCTCCCCTTACTTCCCTGATCTGCTCTCCATAAAACTTCAGCTCAGCTCCCATTGCTCCCCACCACCACCCCACAACATATCCCTCAGTTTCCAACCCACGCTCCCAGAGTCTCTCACACCATCAGCCTCAGAACTTCCAAGAATCTTTATTGAATTTGCTCAGCGTCAATCACAGGTCTGAAGGAGCCAGGGAGGGGCACTGTGCCCACTGCCGACAGGGAAGGCCCCAGCTGGCAGACCCCCCCAATCACTTGTGGGGAGCTTTCACTTCTTCCTGGGCTGCTTATCTGGGAAGCCTTCAAAGAATTCGTTACACATCATGGCGATGCAGGACAGGAAGACACAGTACTCCTGGAAGTCCACCTCGTTGTCCCTGTTGCTGTCCAGGTTGCTCATCAGCTTCTGGAACGCAGCTTCATCTGTCCTTTTCTGGAGGGAGAAGAGGCTGCACATAGAAAACAGAAGCCCAAGGCCGGGCGCGGTGGCTCACGCCTGTAATCCCAGCACTTTGGGAGGCCGAGGCGGGTGGATCACGAGGTCAAGAGATCGAGACCATCCTGGTCAACATGGTGAAACCCCGTCTCTACTAAAAATACAAAAATTAGCTGGGCATGGTGGCACGTGCCTGTAGTCCCAGCTACTCAGGAGGCTGAGGCAGGAGAATTGC
>PVKV010029991.1:0-22865 GCA_004027835.1 Alouatta palliata | reverse complement strand
ACAGACCCCAGTGTGAGATGCTCCCCTCCCTGTGTCCATGTGTTCTCATTGTTCAACACCCGTCTATGAGTGAGAATATGCGGTGTTTGGTTTTCTGTTCCTGTGTCAGTTTGCTGAGAATGATGGCTTCCAGGTTCATCCATGTCCCTACAAAGGATGCAAACTCATCTTTTTTGATGGCTGCATAATATTCCATGGTGTATATGTGCCACATTTTCGCTGTCCAGTCTATCATCAATGGACATTTGGGTTGGTTCCAGGTGCAGCACAATCTTTGAAGGCAAAAAGTTTTCGCTCAGAAGACTTAAGGGGCCTTGCAGGTAAAAGAAAGAAAATGTCAGCTCTGTGACTGCAGAGCGACAATTTCCTATCTGGAGAAGTGACCTTGAAATGCCATTCAAAGTGCCTGTGAGGGATGCATGGCTCATTTTGGCTGGAGAACATGTGTGCTTGGAAATGAACTGCCCTCTTGGGTTAAGCCTGCATTCTAGTAGGGGGACACTGATGTATTTTAATAGTATTGCCCACACTAGGGTTAGTTGATAAAAATGAACAGCTGTTGCTAAGCTGCTTTTCTGTCTTTGAAAAAAATTTCAACTTTATTTTAGATACAGGGGGCACATGTACAGGTTTGTTACATGAGGATACTGAGTGATGCTGAGGTTTGGAGTATGGATCCTGTCACCCAGGTAGTGAACACAGTACCCAATATGTAGGTTAAAAAAAAATTTTTTTTATTATACTTTAAGTTCTGGGGTACATGTGCAGAACGTGCATGTTTGTTACATAGGTATACACGTGCCACAGTGGTTTCTTGCATCCATCACCCCATCTTATATTAAGTAGTTCTCCTAATGCTATTCCTCCCCAATCCCTCCAGCCCCTGGTATCCCTCCCCTAGCCCCCCCACCCCTGGACAGGCCCCGGTGTGTGATGTTCCCCTCGCTGTGTCCATGTGTTCTCATTTTTCAACAACCACTTATGAGTGAGAACATGTGGTGTTTGGTTTACTGGTCTTGTGTCAGTTCGCCAAGAATGATGGTTTCCAGATTCATCCATGTCCCTACAAAGGACACAAACTCATCAATTTTTATGGCTGCATAGTATTCTATGGTGTGTATGTGCCATATTTTCTTTATCCAGTATCATTGATGGGAATTTGGGTTGGTTCCAAATCTTTGCTATTGTGAACAGTGCCTCAATAAACATATGTGTGCATGTGTCTTTATAACAGAATGATTTATAATCCTTTGGGTATATACCCAGGAATGGGATTGCTGGGTCAAATGGTATTTCTATTTCTAGATCCTTGAGGAATCGCCATACTGTCTTCTACAGTGGTTGAACTAATTTACACTCCCACCAACAGTATAAAAGTGTTCCGATTTCTCCACATCCTCTCCAGCATCTGTTGTCTTCTGATTTTTTAATGATCGCCATTCTAACTGGCGCGAGGTGGTATCTCAATGTGGTTTTGATTTGCATTGTTTTTTGAGACAGAGTCTTGGTTTGTTGCCGAGGCTGGAGTGCAGTGGTGTGATCTCGGCTCACTGCAACCTCCGCCTCCCAGGTTCAGGCAATTCTCCTGCCTCAGCCTCCCGAGTAGCTGAGATTACAGGTGTTAGCCACCACGCCCAGCTAAATTTTTGTATTTTTAGTAGAGACAGGATTTTACCATGCTGGCCAGGCTGGTTTGGAGCACTCCTGACCTCAAGTGTTCCACCTGCCTAGGCCTCCCAAAGTGCTGGGATTACAGGTGTGAGCCACTGCGCCCAGCCCAATACATAGTTTTTAACCCACTCTTCAGTCCCTCCACTGTCTAGGAGTCCACAGTGTCTATTGTCTCGTATTGATGTCCAAATGTGCTCCATGTTTAGTGCTCACTTACAAGTGAGAAGTGCAGTAGTTGATTTTCTGTTCCTTTGTTAATTTGTTTAGAATTCTGGCCTCCAGCTTCATCCATGTTGCTTCAAAGGACATAATTTCAATCTTTTGTCCTGCAAAATGATGTTTCCTTTTGTGGTTGGGAGAAAGTCTGTGGTTGAACCAAGTGGGGATGAGATGGGGAATCATATCATCTGCTTTTAAAAGTGGATATTTTTTGAGGTGTCACTCTAAGCCAGGAACAATACTAAATGCTTTAAATTCATTTCCACTCTTAATTTATATAGTAACTCCATGACAGATTACTTTAGTTTACAGATGATCTCCAACTTACTGAGGTTTAGAGAGATAAAGTGAATTATCTAAAGTCACAAAGCTAGTAAGAAATGGTACTACAGTTTGAACCCAGGTTTGTTTGTATTGAAACCCTGTTCTCCTTTTAATAGACTGCATATCACAATGCCTACATAGCAATTACTACCACCATTAACTGCCATTACCACCACAAGCAACAACTAATATTGATTAAGCTCTTACTGTGTGCCAGATGTTGTGCTGAATTGTCTCACTTAATCCCCACAACTAGACTTTGAGATATTATTCTGGTAGAGTCTCCATTTAGGGATGCAAAAACTGAGGCACAGTGAGGGTAAGGAACTCAACACAAACACACACCTAGCAGGTGGTGAAAGCAAGCTTGGAGCCTAGATGAAAGGACTCTTGGCCCAGTCCTCAGTCACTACATTACCTCTTGGTTAAGAAGTTCGGTGTGTCGGCCAGGCGCGGTGTGGCTCACGCCTGTAATCCCAGCACTTTGGGAGGCTGAGGCGGGTGGATCATGAGGTCAAGAGATCGAGACCATCCTGGCCAACACGGTAAAACCCAGTCTCTACTAAAAATACAAAAATTAGCTGGGCGTGGTGGTGTGTGCCTGTAGTCCCAGCTACTTGGGAGGCTGAGGCAGGAGAATTGCTTGAACCAGGGAGGCAGAGGTTGCAGGGAGCCGAGATTGTGCCACTGCACTCCAGCCTGGCACCTGGTGACAGAGTGAAACTCTGTCTCAAAAAAAAAAAAAAAAAAGTTCAGTGTGTCAATTAACTTTGTAGACATAGCCTGAAGAGGAGAAGTTGGGGACATCTGTTCGTTTTCTAGGGCTGCCACAGACCGCATGGCTCAAACAAAAGAAATTTGTCTCTCAATTGTGGAGGCTGGATGTCTGAGATCAAGGTGTTGGCAGGACTGGTTTCTTCTGAGGGCTGGGAGGGCCCTCCTTGACTTGTAGCTGGCCACCTTCCCATTCACATGACATTCACTCTGTCCATGTCTCTTCAAATGTCTCCTCTTTATAAAGACATAGGGTAGTCTAACTCTAAATTACTGCAAGTATCATTAACACACACATTCATTTATGTATTCATCAAACTTTCAAATAATGCCTTCACTATTTTAGATTCTGTGGTATTAGTAGGGAACATGTGAAATCAAAGTCATTGTTTTTGTCCTCATGGCAAGAATATATGTTAAACCTTTGCAAATTCCAAGGAGGAAATTCACTATTGTGAATCTAAGGCACACTTCAACCTCTATGGCAATATCCCTGAATATACAGAAAAATCACTGGGGGCATGAATAAATAAAACCATTCCTGGTACTCAATTTATATTAATTATCTGATGCCCATGGAGGCAGTTCTTGAGAAAAAATTTAGGACCGAGAACAAGACACATTTTGAGCTGAGGGAATGGTGATTCTATTCTTTCCAGAGAGTGGTGCTCTCAGGAGATTCGGGCTGCATCCATCCTCATCTCCTCCTCGTTTCTGTCCCTTCAAGGGCTGCTGCTCTCATCCTTGGCATGTCTCAGGATCAAGGAAAACATCTCCTAGTTAACAAAAGTTCCACAGTCTTTCCTCCCAGATGTAGCTCTAAAGGCTCCCCCAAAATCCTTAAGAGAGCTAGCTATGGATCACTTTAACTGTCACTAGAGGGCTTAGAATGGACCTTGACTGCCCCGAGCTACCCTCTACGTGTGATGCCAAGAGACAAATAAGCTATTATTAATAGACGGCAAAAGGAGGTAGAGGCTGTCTGAAGACATGAGCGATCCTGAGATGCCACAGGAAACAACTGGGAGAGGGCATTGGGGGATGTGAGGGTTGTGGAGAATGACCCGTGGGGTCATTTTGTTGACAGGAAGTGACTCTTCTCCCCAACACTGGAGAGTGTTGGGCTCTGCATGGAATTCACTAGGGATTAGGACCAGAGACATATACACTCCAGATGGGGGCTTAAGCCAATCACAGCACCAGTTGCAAAGTCCCTAACAGTAACCCAACATGCAGTTTTTCTTAAGCACGAAACTCAATCTTTTGAAAGAGGGATCTTGTCGCACAGCATTATGCTTCTGGATACTTCTCCATCCCCAGCCGCATTTCTCCTCAGCACCTCTTTGCTTCCATTTATGTTTAAATTACTACCAGCTAGTGGAGCCAAAGATCCACACACAAACCCTCCAAGGAAAATGACATTTTTTCTTCCTGAGCTAGAACAGACAATGAGAACTAACAAAGGGTCAAAGAGGATTTTCGCATGTGAAAATGAAGGTTCTGGTTAACTGTATCTATTAAATACAAAGACGATGCTATACTTGAAACATCGTGGTCTATTTTTACTTAATAAACTAAACCACCTGTTTTGGTCTTTTAAAAATAAACCTCAATGACAAAGCTGGGTTTCATTTGTAATTTTGGAAGGCAATTGAAAGTTACAGAGGTGGAATTTAATCTCCCCGCTTAGGGAATTGTCTGAGTGACAACAGTTGAGGAGTAGGGTGCGGTGTGGGGTTCCAGGAAAGGCTAGCACTTTTGTCATCTCTTTGTTCACAGGCTGCTCTCTTAAGAGAAGTGACTGACACTTTGTTTGTCTCAGAGAAGTAGTTGTGCACAGACATAGTTTCTAGGTAAGAGCTCAAACCTGTACTATTTCAGTTTGTCAAATCTCTGTTTCAGCAGGAGGTATGAGGGTCTCTCCATTTTGCCCACTCCATGACTGAATTTGGGTGGCATTGCACTCACTGGGAAGTCAGATTCTTCCTCCGCCATTTGTCCCAATGTGGCCTAGTTTGACGTCAGGGAGGATGGTTTAAAGAGATCAGGAGCTGCCTTGCTGGGGCACAGTTTGAACCCAGACACTTCTGAGCCTCCTGCTTGAGCTGACGCTTAAATGCTAGGTAAGTGGATTGGCTATTTTTGTGCTCCTTGTGCACTTGCAAGGCATAATTTCTCTCCATTTTGATATGACAATACACAATCGTGGGTTTCTGTTAGCTTGGATTCCACTTTCTTCAGAACCTTCCCTTGATTTTCTCAGTCTGAGGTTGGTGCTCCTTTTAGGTATCCCCAGAGTGTCCCATACTGTCCCTGGCACTACATTTATTCCACTTTGTGCCAGGTGTTTTAAGTTGAAATCACACTTTTTTTTTTTTAGTTTACTGCATTTGTGTGTGTGTGTGTGTGTGTGTGTGTGTGTGTGTGTGTGTGTGTTTATGTTCTGGGATACATGTGCAGAACATGTAGGTTTGTTACATGGTACACATGTGCCATATAGTTTCCTGAACCTATCAACCCATTGTCTAGGTTTTAAGCCCTGCATGCATTAAATATTTGTCCTAATGCTCTCCCTCCCCTTGCCTCCCACTCCACGACAGGCCCTGGTGTGTGACGTTTCCCTCCCTGTGTCCATGTGTTCTCATTGTTCAACACCCACTTATGAATGAGAACATGTGGTGTCTGGTTTTCTGTTCCTGTGTTAGTTGGCTGAGAATGATGGCTTTTGGCTTCACCCATGTCCCTGCGAAGGACATATTTTTTATGGCTGCACAGTATTCCATGTTGTATATGTGCCACATTTTCTTTATCCAGTCTATCACTGATGAGCATTTGGGTTGGTTCCAAGTCTTTGCTATTGTAAATAGTGCTGCAGTAAACACATGTGTGCGTGAGTCTTTATAGTAGAATGATTTATAATCCTTTGGGTACATACCTAAGAATGGGATTGCTGGGTCAAATGGTATTTCTGGTTCTAGATCCTTGAGGAATTACCACACGGTCTTCCACAATGGTTGAATTAATTTACACTCCCACCAACAGTGTAAAAGTGTTCCTATTTCTCCACATCCTAACCAGCATCTGTTGTTTCCTGACTTTTTAATAATCACCATTCTAACTGGCATGAGATGGTATCTCATTGTGGTTTTGATTTGCATTTCTCTAATGACCAGTGATGATGAGCTTTTTTTCATATGTTTGTTGGTCACATAAATGTCTTCTTTTGAGAAGTGTCTGTTCATGTCCTTTGCCCACTTTTGGATGGATTTTTTTCTTTTAAATTTGTTTAAGTTTTTTATAGATTCTGGATATTAGACCTTTGTCAGATGGGTATATTGCAAAAATTTTCTCCCATTCTGTAGGTTGCCTGTTCACCTTGTGGGTGGTCAGTTGCATGTGATACTCTGGTTCCAATGGGAGATCTTTATGAGTCTGCCTCTACCAAGGAATTGGAATCCTTGAGTGCACAAATGTGTCCTTCTAATATTTAAATCAAGTCAAACATAGGGACTGGAATAATGAGGTTTCCTTTGTCTGAGTCACACTGATTTTTAAGTATGATGAGTGATTGAACTCACCCACATATAGATTTTATTAAATGAGTCTTTATTAGTGACTGCCCTGTGCCAAGCACTGTGCTCAGGACTGAAGATTCAGAGGTGGACAAAATATTCAAATGAGATAGAAGAATGTGAGGGTAAAAATAAAAGTTCTCTTTTAAACTCATCTCTCCCTCAAGTTGTACTCCTTTAAAATAACTTACTTTTAGTAATTTAGAGCAGAAGTTGGCAAACTACAACCTGAGGACCAAATCCATTTTTGTAAATAAAGTTTTACTGGAACACAGTTATAATCTTTTGTTTACCTATGAACTCATTATGGTTGCTTTCATGCTATAACCACAGAATCAAGTAGTTGTGATAGTAACTATATGTCCCACACAGCTGAAAATATTTACTACCTAGTTCTTTGCAGGAAAAGGTTTGCTTACCACTGATTTAGAGACTATATTACCAAAACTTTTTTGTGAGTAGTTTATGTATGCATATATGTTAATGTCTTGGTTTGTGTATTTTTGCTTAAATATGATCATGTTATATGTATTATTCTGTAATTTGCCCCCTTTTTCCCTAGTTGCTTATATAATTGTCTGGCTCCCAAATAGAGGAAATAGAGAACCTGTTCATACTTCCACTTCAGTCCTTACTTAGTATGGTGTCTGTTGTGTTGTGGGTGCTCCATAAACATTTGTTGAACAACTACATAAAAAGTGTATTGTTATTTTTATTAAAGTTTCAAAATTGTAAATTGTTTACTTAAAAATAATTCACAGCATACTCATACTCAAGGTTATTCACATTATAATATTCTTCTTTCTCACTTGTATTTCATTGTGATTTCTTCCAATGAGAGAGAAAAGGGAACGATTTTCTCTTGTCTCTGGAGAATTGTGCAAGGACATGGCTCCTAGGTGTGTACCACCTGTTAAGTAGACTGAGGTGGAAGGAGGTTGACAACTGTTCATTCTTGGGAACATAGAGACTTTCATACTGGCCTGGTAAGCTCTTTGTTGAAGCATAAGTGAATACAGGTAGCTGTCTTCATTTGGTAATTTTGCATTTCATGGTTTGAGCACAAGAATTATGCTAGTCCAATGCTCATGGCCTTGCAACAAGTAGCTATACTGCTCATAAATATATCTCTCATAAATATATCTCTCATTAATATTTTGCAGCTTACACTCTTGCTGAGGGATATTCTCCACTAGACAGCATAAATCATGTATTTAGTTATTCTTAGAGATATTTATTTACACTAAAGGTGGGAGGGCTGCTTTTTTTTAAAAATCAAATATGTGTGTGTGTGTGTGTGTGTATGTGTGTGTATTTTTCCCATAATTTTGGCACATCCCCTTCCTTGGATATTGAGGAGATGGTCTCAGGTGGCTTTATTTTATTTCAATGGCTTTCTTTTCTTTTTGTATCCTTTCCCCTTATGCCTCAGACCCTCCTCATCTTACCTTGGCAAACATGAGGTGCAATTAGAGTAGCTGTGTTGCCCGGGTGAGGTGAGGTGTGTGGCCACCTGAAAGCCTACCTGCTGAAGCTTCAAATTTCTGTGTGGGAGAAACGTGTGTACATTTTCCACCATCCAGCCAATGCTTGCTGTTGATCTTTCTCTCTTCCAGGCATTTATTTGGTTTGGAGGCATGAAGTTGATCTCAGGAGGGAAACTGTGGTTCTGGGCAAAATCTTCCTCAGCACCTGGGAAGCCAGCTTCCTCCTTTTTGTTTTTGTCTTTGTTATCCCTCTCATAGTGAACACTCTTGGGTGTCCACTGCAGAAAATGAATGCTTGTAATTACAGAGAAAGAGACCTATGTTAGTCTATTCTCATGCTGCTTATAAAGACATAACTGAGACTGGGTAATTTATAAAGGAAAGAGATTTAATTGACTCACAGGTCCACATGGCTGGGGAAGCCTCACAATTAAGGGCAGAAGGCAAAAAAGGAACAGTCGTGTCTTACATGGTGGCAGGCAAGAAAGCATGTGCAGGGAACCAGCATTTATAAAACCATCAGATCTCATGAGACTTATTCACCATCATGAGAACAGCACAGGAAAGATCTGCCCCCATGATTCATATTATCTCCCACTGAGTCCTTTCCACGACACATGGGAATTATGGGAGCTATAATTCAAGATGAGATTTGGGTGAGGACACAGCCACACCATATCAAGACCCTTTCAAATGATCCCAAGGAAAGCTGTTTATTGTGAGGGTACTGCTGAATTGGAACCCAAACTGGAAAGGCGGGAGACACAAAGGCAATTCTAGTGATCATTTACTTCTTATTTGCTCTCTTTCCCTCATGGGGTCGGTCTCTTTCTGCTTGTCTATGTAGTTCTTTTTATACCCATCTTCCTCTGCTTTTCTATATCTTCACATTGCCATGTCCATCATGATTTCCCTCCAAGCTTCTTTCAATTTCTGTTTTACAAACCTAATTTCTACCTACCACACTGAGGAATACAACATATTCTCATCAGTGGCAGTGATTCTTGCCTACTGAAATCTCTGCGTGTCTGTACAAATAGGTTGAGAGAACCCCTGAGGTTGTTCTGATAAATTCTGTTTATGTCGAGTCCACCTCCTTGGTTGAGAGTCATTGCTTCTTATTTTGACTGTTTTTATCTTCTTCCGTTGAAACTCATTTAATGTTTTTTTCACTGTCTCGAACTTTAATGTACATAACAGTGTCAACTGAATAATCATGAGATTTATCATTCTGGAAAGAAGATGTTATTTCTTATACAAGGTTACTGTATGCAGGGTGGCCATCCTGATGGGCTGGAAAATGTAGCTTCTGGCAGAGCTTTCAAGGGAGGGGAGGGTGACACAGGGATCTACGCTAAATTAGTTGGCCAAGTATATGTATTCAGCAGGTTATAGGAGGAGCTGTGACTATTCACGAAGGGGATCCTAAAGCATGCCTACTGAATAAACCTGAATGTTACATATGACCCATGTTCACTTTGGGGTGGAGACTTAACATTTAAATGCATTAAAATAAGGCCCTATATGCCAAAGGGTGAAGCAAGGACATGAAGGCATCCAATAGGCATTCTCTGTAGACCAACCAGAACAAGACTGTGGTCGATGGTCTCTTATCAGGAGAAAGTTACTGAAATCAGTCTCTTGTCCAAAAAAGCTGTAGTTATGGCTTGTGGAACAGGGAAGGGGGTCAGTTAGTCAAGATCTGATGGTAGGTGAGCCGCAAGTGTCTTAACATTGTTTGTCTCAAAGCCAGTGCTTGTTTAGCTGCTGGAAGAAAATAAAAACCTGTGACAGAACACAGTTTATTCTTTAGGTGTAAGGGTGCGTGACTTAACCATTGCCTGGCATGGCCCTAGGTCCTGTTTATAATCTGATATCTTATTGCCACAAAGAGTCTGTTCTGTCAGTCTTATAATCTCTAGTATAACATGAATGCTGGTCAGTTGTGTCTAAACAACTAATGGACGGGAGTTTAATGAAGTGTGTCTGACTTCCGGTTCTTTCATGGTTGGGAACTCAGTTTTTACATTTTCTCTAGTATTCCCTTGGCCAAGAAAGGGGTTCATTCAGTCAGTTGGAGGGTTTATGATCTTTAGTTTTCACCAGGAATCTGGCGATCTTGTGAAAACTAACTCTAGGCTGGGGCAAAATATTCTGTGCTTCTAGCAAGTTTGCAGGTGGTTCTAATACCGCTGGTTAATGAACAGCATTTTAAGTAACAAGGCTCTAGAGCTATGGTGCTCAAACTACATTGTCTGTAAGAATCATCTGGAGGGCTCGTTCAAATGCAGATTGCTGGGTGCAACCGCCAGCACTTCTGATCTGGTAGGTCTGAAGTAGAACCCAAGAATCTGTATTTTTAACGAGTTCCCAAGAGATGCTGATGCTGCTACTTTGGAGACCACATTTTGAGGGGAACCACTGCTCTGAAGCTGTGATGGTCAACCTTGGTTTCATGTTAGAGTCAACAAGAGAGCTTTATAAAGTATGTATTCCAGGTCACCTCCCCTCAGCCTGATTTCACTGGTCTGGAGCCTGATACCTACATATTTAAAAAGTTGATTCTAATGTGTATCCTGGAAGAGAAGGCCTAGAGAATGTAATTGGCTCAGTTGACCCTTTTTCTCAACCAGTCCATGAACTGACTGCCTGAGATCAAGTTCTTGTTTGTGTTCTAAACAGCAGCAGTCAGGATAGGTTCATATGGGGAAAGTGTAGCCTCTTAGGCTAAAAAAAAATCTGTGAGTGGTCTGGCTGCTGTTAACAGAAACCATAGCAGAAAGATGGCTGATGTTTGTGGCCCTTGGAGATAAGGATACCTAAGTCAGGCGACTGTTGTAGAGGATTCAATGTATTTGATATGGGCTTGGCATAGAGTAGACATTTAAGCACTCAGAATAGCAGGGGTAGCTCTAGTGGTAGGAGTAACAGTGGTTGCTATTCTTTACTTAAGGCTTGGAGTCCATGGGAGATACCCTGAATGTTACCACAGATAGTCTTTCTTTCATTAGTAGTAAAACAAATACGCCCACTGCCATACACCTTCAGTCTTTATGCTGACTTTATTCTGTTGCTGATCTGTGAGTCTCTTGGTTCTAGGGGCCACATCTCACTTACCTCGGCATCCTGACGATCTCAGTGCCTCCATCGGGGTGTGGTGCATAGGAATACCTAACACAAAGGTGAAGGAATGGGAGACACACAGACAGTGCTAGGTAAAGTTGTGTGATGACATTGCTATTTGTGCAGCTGTAATTCAGGCTCAGCCCCCATCTCAACCTCAAGGAGGGGTTCTTTGGGGATTTGCTTACATCCCTGGAGAATTGCTCAACAATTTCTAGACAGTTCCCGTTGGAATTGAGAAGGTAAGCAATTTAATACAACCACCTCATTTTACAGATAGAGACGCTGAGGCCCAGAGAGTAAAGAAACATTTGTGTTGTTGAATTGTATTATTAATCATCCAGTGTTCTAATATAAGCTAACAATATAGTTACAGGGGGCAGAAACTTACAACTTTTGCTTTCTTTTTCATTCAGACCTCGTAAGTGCTGCAAGGCAGAACAGCAGTTTTTACATATGCTAGGCATTGTGCTTTATGTGTTATTTTGTTGTCACAGTAACCTTATAGGTCAGTGCTTTTATTAACCCCAATTCATGAATAAGTAAAGCAAGGCTAAGAGAAACTAAGATGTATCTACCATCACACTGATAGTAAGTGGCAAAGCCCATGTTCTTCACCAGTGCCTGCTCTCCTTATGCTTTGAATGAGATCATTTAGAGCACAACCTTCAGAAGAGGCTTGATGTGTGAAAAGTGGGCAAAATCCCATGTTTAGTTTCTTGTGTAGCCTGGTTTCTTCATTGTACCTGGATAGATGAGGATTATAAAGCCCTTACAAGACCAGGACAAGATAGGATTCCTGACTGCCTAGACCAGCAATTAAACGAAGCAAGCTCCCTGCACTTGCTCTCTTCACCCCATTCCCCTCATGACATGGTGCTTGGTAAATGGTGGCAGTGGAAAGAAGGGGCTTGGTGACTTCTTCTAATTTTCAAGGTCATAAAATATTTGTGAAAGCTTTTCTCAGAGTCAAACTTGAAACACTTCTCAATTCCCAGGGCCTGAATCACAACATGGGGCCAGTAGTATTTCTTGAAAGAAATAATGTTTCTTCCAGTCCAACTTTCTTTATGTTAATTTGTCTTAATTGATGCTGCACCCAGGATCCTGAGGGGCATGAGTGAAGAGGGCCATGTTGGCTGTTACATGGTTTAATTTACATTGCTTCTCAGAATCTCTGGCATTTCCTGTGGTCACTCAATAGCAGATGCACTTTGTGGCATTTGTCTTTATAGTCCCGTGGCTTAAATTGGAATGCTGCTGGTGGGGGAAAGCCAGCTAGAGGGAGGACAATGAGAAGAAGTACAGTGAGAGCACAAAGACTCCAAGTATTCTAACACACATGAGTAAGCTAGTCCTCCTTCTTCTTTGGGTACATTTGGGAGTTTAAATAGATTACAAAAGGATTGAGCCTTCAAATGGGACCTGGAGCCACAAAGGCTTCATCAGATTCATTTTACTCCTTTTGCTTCAAGGATAGGGAGAGGAAAATAAAGACATTCCCTCCTCCTGGTGTTTAGCTGGCTGCCAGGAGAGTGTGCAGAAAGGATTCCCAGTCCCAGGAGCCCCAGAAAGCTGCCTTCAATAGCTTTTATGCTCTCAGTGCTTGAGGATTTGATTCATTTGATAGGTGGTTGTTGAAGAGGATTTATTTTCCCTGGGTTGTTTTCATTATCTCAGGCACTTTAGAGGGGGAGAATTTAGAGGCTGGGAAATAGGAGGAAAGCAATTCTCTAGGCCCTAGTGGCTTAAAGTGAGTGTCTGGGCCAGAGCATCACCTAGGAGTTTGTTGGAAATGGAGAATCTCAGGTTCCTGCTTACAACCACTGAGCAAGAACCTGCATTTTCGCAAGATGCCCTGGTGATTCATGTGCACATTGCAGCTTGAGAAGCACTGCTCTAGAATGTCTCCCGCTGGTCTTTGAGATGCTCGGGAAGGGAGGTGGGTTGTAAGCTGTAGTAACCTAAGATACGTTTTGCCAGAGTGGTATAGTTTCTTAACACGTGCCCCTAGCATGGAACCTGGCATGTCTTTCTTCTCTTGATCATTGCTACATCATCCATTAAGAGCACTGACAATTGAGTGGTTACTCTGTGTAAAGACAAGGGCTACCTCGTTAATCTTCAGAATAACTCTAAGGAAAAAGCTCTCTATTTTATAGATGAGAACGTGAAGACAAGAGAGATGGGTCAAATATTTTTTTGGCCAATGAAATTGATATTGAAGAGATGAATTTAGGGAGACAGCATGAGAATAATGGAAAGAGATTAGGCTTTGATGTTGGGTAGAGACTCGTTTAATTTTGATTTGCTTTTTACATGAGGAAGATAATCTTCAGGGTATTACTATACATCTCATAGTTTATTATGAGGGTAAAGGGCAATAACATATGTAGATGGTCTAGTAGAATTCCTAGAGTATAGTGGGGACTCAACAAATGTCTTTTGTTTTTTTCTCTTCTGCATTTCCTTCCTGTTGTTTCTGTTTCCTTCTCTTCCATTCCCCTACCCCATGGTACTCTCCCGCTAGCTAACTTTGGACCCATGCCTCTGTGCTTCAAGTACTTAGTTTAAAGGATTCCTTGGGTCCAGGTCTGTGTCGTGAAAGAATTTAGATTCTGATCTGTACTGAAAGCAAGTGCCTTTAGGTGAAATATATGGGAACATATGCAGATTCAATGCCTTACTTGGAGTATGGCTGAGTTAGAGTCTGTCTCTATTAACTGCTATCTTTATGACCTAATACCATTTGAGAATGAAACAGGGTAGGGTCAACTACACAGAGGACAAATTGCCTGGCTCTGATTCTTGGTGCTGGTGTTGACTAGCTGTGTGAAACTGAAGAGTTGTATGTATAACCTCTGTGCCTCAATCTGCTCCTTTGTGACATGGGAATAATTAAACTTACTTCATAGGCTGTCGTGAGGATTAAATGAGTTGATGCATGTACAGCTCTTAGAACAGGCCTGGCATATAAGAAGAGCTTATGTAGGTGGTTGTTTCCATTGTATTTGACCACTCTGAGACTCCATTTCCTTACCCGTGTAACAGGGTTAATCCAGCCTGCCATATTGCGTGAAGATTAAATGTGATCACAGAATGGGTCTAGCACAGTGCCTTGTATGAGCAAGTACTTGGCTCATGTTTGTTCTGCTGAACTAGTGTGACACACAGGGTACTGTTTTGAAAAGTTAGCCACATACTTGTACTCTGTATTTATGTGCATAATTTGGTAGTATCAAATTGTAGATTTTTCCAAGATCTAATTTAATTTTTCATTGATCTTATTATATGAGTAACAGAATTTATCTCGTTGATGGCATATGAGCTAAAAACTACATCATGAAGTAATTATACTAATAATAGTAATAATGAGACAGGCTGGGATGTTTCCAGAATTTTCCTTGGAGAACTCACATGCCTCTGCAGGGGTGGTGGTAGGGCAGATGTTGACTGAAATGTCATTTAGATAAGGAGATGCATCCATGGCAACTAATGAGACTGCAAACAGGCTGGTAAGACTCAGCTGGCAGTGGGTCAGGTAATAAAATGATGGAAATGGCATTCTTTAAGTGCACTCCTGCCAATCATCAGCTAAACCTGGCATCCAAACTGCCCCAGGTGAGAGGTGATCATAGTGGATCTGTGCTGCTAATTTCTTCATAGTACCAGGAAGCATTATGACAACATCAACTATAACCTTGCAAGCCTTCTGAGAAGTGGCAAGGCACAGAGTGACATTTTTCTTATTTCGTGGATTGGCAAGGTTGTTCCCAGGAAATACTGTGGGGTGGAATGTGGTGCCTCTCTGGCTGTTCAGCCCTCTATGATTGCCTTCTCCTGGCTACCTCTCATGAGGTTTCTCTCTCTGTCTGAAGCTCTTTGTTTTGGGGTTCTTCTCCTACCTAGTTCTCAAGATGAAAAGTTTAGATGATAAATTATTATATAGCTTAAAATGCTATTTCTTACCTTTAAGAGTATTTTCATGTTCAAGTTTTTTATAGACAGAAAAATTTATATCTGGAAGGGAATGGTTTGAGGACCTCCTGGTGCAAGTTGCCTCAGTATCAGCAGGAAAAGCCTGTGTTTTTGGTGCACCAGAAAGCACTGTTTTCCTCAAAGTACATTTTATTTATCTGCAAAGTCGGCTGTAGTTTCCGGTTATTGTCTTGGCTCTGAGAAAAGCAGACTTTGCTCTACATGAGCTGCTCTCTGTCCTTGCTCTCTTGCTCCAGTAGCTCTTGAGTTTTAATCTGGTTTTTCCTCTCTGCTCAGCTTAGCGCGCTGGTGGCTCACCCAGGCTGCCTGTAGCTGCACAATTGGGTCTGAAGACATAGGGATTACCAAACTCATCTTAAATGAAGCAGTCTCAAACTATAGCTTGAGTACCTTAAACTATGTCTTGTCTCAGAACATCTATGTGTAGTCAGATGGGGAGGAAGGCAGCAAATCACACTGCCATGTGTGTACCTATGCAACAATCTTGCATGTTCTTCACATGTACCCCCAAACCTAAAATGCAATAAAAAAAATATATATATAAAATATATGTATATACTTAATGGCTGGGTACAGTGGCTCATGCTTATAATCTCAACATTTTAGGAGCTCGCTTGAGGCCAAGAGTTTGAAACCAGGCAGGTCAACATAGCCAAGGCCCATCTCTACAAAATATAGAAAAACACTAGCTGGGTGTAGTGGCATATACCTGTAGTCCCAGCTACTCAGGGGGTTGAGATGGGAGGATCCCTTGAGCTCAGGAGTTTGAGGCTGCAGAGAGCTATGGCGATACCATTGCACTCCAGCTGGGGAAACAAAGCAAGACCCCATCTCTCTCTCTCTCTCTCTCTCTCTCTCTCTCCACATCCTTTCTCTCTCTCTCTCAGGTGTTTGCCATTTTTAGTCAAATGCAAGTTTGTGCCTTGGGTTTCTCATTGTACATTTGTATGATTGCACTTTAGAGTTGGAAGTAAGTTAGGCTCATGGCTCCCAAACCCAGTCCTTTGGCCCTACTGCAGCCCCAGTGAACCCTACTCTGGTAGTTGGAGGCCAAGAATTGCAGGAACAGTAACAACAACAAAAACTCTGCACGTTACTTATACAGCCATCCAGACTCTAGTCCAAGCATCAGCACTTGGGAACTAGTTCAACACTTTTAAATTTATCACTGTTGAAACTTAAGCTTAAGAAACTTGGCCAGCATCACAGGGCAAGGCTGCAAGCAAACCACATACACATCTGGCTTCATGATTATCTTAAGCCTTCCCTTTGAAGGGATCACTTGAGGAGCGTTGATAGATGGACTGTGCTTTTAACATATTTCTTCATTAAGCAGCTGAGTAGCAACTTGCCCTGCAACTGCCTCATCTTGTTCCATCAATAATGGCCTTTAGTTTTATAGTGCCCTATTGGGCCTACTTTTTATTTAAAGGGCTTTCTATTATGCTTAAAAAGTACTTCACTTTTGCTTAATTTCCAAATCAAGTGTGCATAAATAATTTATTGACTCAATGGTGCACTCAGATAATTTTATTTTTATTTTTGTACTCAGATAATTTTTTGAAATTGTCCTGTGTAACTTTATTAAGACCAGAAGCTGGAATGCTAATTGTCTGATTGGAAAAAAAAAAGGTAAAATGATCAATACATTAGTAAACCATTCAGGTGGTAAATGGCATTGCCCCCCAAAAGTCCTAATCACGGTTTGTAGTCTTCACATTTAAACTGTAAATGAAACAATGTCAGTGTGTTAGAAAAGCACATGCCATGTTTTGTTAACATAATCAGAAAAATGGAGTTGCCACAAGCCCTTTCCCCATCTGTCAGTCATTGTATTAAATGCTGCTGCAATTTTATTAGAATTCTCTGTCTCTGCAGATGCCAGTCATCTGTGAAATTGAAATTGCAAACAGAAATATTATATCTTCGTCCACAGTGGAAACTGAGAAAGTCCATTTATTTGACAGGCAAAGAAATGGCATGACCTTGTCAACCAGGTCATCTGTGTTTAGATGTGAAGGCAGTTTTGAGCTCTTCTCTTGAAAGGGAGGAAGGAAGGTGGCTCTGCCTTTCTGTTGTCTTTCTCTGGCAATCTGATCAACAAGTATCCTCCATGATTCACAGAGGGAGAGCTTTTGAGTTTTTCTGAATGCAACCTATTTTTCTCTTTCTCTGAGTGAATTGAAGTTGTGTTGGAGAGGCTTTAGTTCTTGAGAGGGGAAGAGATTTCAACAAGATGTGAGCTCTAAAATTTCAAAGTTCTCTAGTGGGTGGGGAGGATCAATGGCAGTGATGAATAGTTCTTGCTGGGCCGTAGTAACCCTAGCTGTGCTTGAAGCATAGGTCAAGAACGGTGGTTGAATTGTCTTTGCTTGAAACACTCTTTCCTCTTTTTTTCCCCTGAGTATTTCCTGATCATTCTTTTGGTTTTGCTAATATGTCACTTTCTCTTGAAAGATTTCCTCAATCAACTTCATCTGTTCACTTAAGACCAGGTTATTTTCACCTGCTTTGAGCTACTATTATTACCTTTACCCAGGAACTTATTTGCTCATTTAAATGTCTACCTACCCTGACACCGTGCAAACTTTCTGAGAGGCAGGAAACCCAGATCTCTTGCTCATCTCCAGGCTTAGACAGGTGCAGTCATGTTGGGGTTGGATGGGTAAATCTTTGTTAAAAGCATAAATGACTGAGTCAAAGGTACTTCCAGAAATGGCTTAGATGAGAGGTCCTGGGAAAACAGGAAGATCAGAACAAGGTTCAGGAAATATAGGACAGAATTCCAAAGGACGGAATATAGAATGGGAACCAGAGAAACTACAGCAATTACAATAAAAGGCAATATCCATAATAGATATTATCAACTCTGACCAAGCTTTTCAGGTGGAGGGGAAAAGTTGAGGTCGGTCCTTTGTCTTCAATTTCAACTATATATATTTTGTGGTTTAGAAGGAAATGATGTGGAGAGGTTTTTCCCCCACTTAGATATGTCATAAAATTCTAGGCAACAACTTGAGTTGAGGAGATCTGGCCTAGATCTTTTTAAATTCAGCATGGAGCCCAACTCAGTGTAGACACTGTGTATTTGTGCTATCATGTGCCAGGCTTGCGTTGTCTTTCTCGTACCTTATCTCACTTAATCCTCAGAATAATCCTATAAGTGTAGCTATAATTTTATTTCTCTTTTAGAGATGTGGAAACTGAGGCACAGAGAAGCTTTCTGACTTGCCCACAGTCACAGAGCTAATGAATGGTCATGTTATGGTTTGAGTCTATGACTACTTCATTCCAAAGCTCAGCACACTTCTAACTTTTATGAAAAGCTTTATCTCTACGCAGACCAGACAAGGTGCTTGATAAGTCAGTGTTTAATTAGCTCGAAGAAGGACTTTGGGAATATAGGCAGAACTGCTCACTAGATGAACCAGATGGCTCTCACAAACCTGGAAATAAGGCAGCTGGGAAGGGTGGTCCCCTTCCCTCAGAGGGAGGGGCTGTTCCTCAATTTCATATAAGCTGTCCAGGTGCTGTCAGCTGATGTTTCCAACATTGTCGGTTGTGCAACTCCCCTGAGCAGCCGGAGCCTAAGCTCTTACAGTTTTTCCAGACTTGGAAGGCTGCCTCCATGAAAAACTCTACAAAAAGGTAAAGCAGCAGGGAATGGGGTCTTCCTCGAGCACAGCTGATGATGTGTCCAGCTGTGCCTGATCCTAGCACATCTGTGGGCTGCTGAGAGGATGGGACCAGGCACAGCATCCTGCTGCTGATTGTTCTTCCTGGGAGTTTCAGTTTGCACTGTGGGAGAGTTATGTGGTCTGTTTTCATCCTCCTTGCTTGCCAAGACCAGATGAAAGGGGCAAGCATCCTTCAGACTTAGGGCACAAAATAAAAGCAATAAAACAAGTAACTGAATCCTGCTGGCCCTCCTTCCTTTTCTGGAAATTTCTATGCATGATGGCCTTTGGTGTTTGCTCCTGACAGTTACGTCCATTATTCTATCCATGTAATCATAATTATCTTATTATTTATTTAGTATTTTTTGAGTATTTTTAACTTGTGCCATGCTATGAACTGATTGCCTCGTTACAGTGTCATTTTTTTTCTTCACAATACTGCTCTGATTTAGGAATTATATTCGCTATTTACAGATGAAAAAGTCCCATAGTATAGAGAGGCTTAGGTACTTGCACAAGATTGCATACTAGTAAGTTGTAGAACTGGATGATCATCTAGGTCCATCAGACTCTGGAGTCCAGCTCTAAAATTAGTCCTGCTACCAGTCTATACAATGCTGAGGGATTAGCTGGGCCACATTAATGAGCATTGTCTTTGAAGTCATCTCTCTGGTTCAAGTTTGAGATGCACAATGTCTGGGAAATGCATCTATGCGGGCAGTTGGGCAGCCAGTGCTGCTGCCAGGACTGCTCTGTGTCTGTGACTACCTATTCATCAACAAAGTCTATGCACAGCTGAAGGACCCCAGGGGCATCTCTATTTAGGAGCCAGTATTTCTCCAAGGGATACAAAAGCAGCACCAGCTCAGTCTGGTCTTCTCCATAGAGCTAGCTGGATACTGAGCTTCACCAATGATTTCATCCCCTAGGCTATAAGCCTGATGCCTTACAAAACCTGTCTGCCAAAAACTCTTCAGGAGGCACCTGCTATTTTTGAATACTGTCTTCCTTCGCTGGCATGGTTCCGGAATTTAATTATGGAGCCTGGATTAGTGTAAGGCCATGTTCCATCTGCTACTGTACTTAGTTCCTTTTCCCCTCAAGAAAAGATACTGTTCCCACCTCCCTCTTCCAATTTCTATTTGGAACTGGGCTTGTCAAAGGGCTTAACTGCTGTCTGGTGGGTGCCTTTGGGCTGGTGTATCGCTTCTGATATCTGTCTGCTCATACTGGCTGCCACTAGCCTTGGGATTTGTTTTCTGCATTTTGTCAGAGCCTGGCCTTGCACATATTCTTTTTATAATGTTCACAGCAGACTTGATTATAAAAAAAGGTCAGGGTAGACTGGCTTTTGAACACTGACAAAATGCTGCCATTTCTCCTGAACAAAGGCAGCCAGAGATCTGCAGCACCTTTGAGAAGCCGCAAATTGGAATCATACTTAGTCCCCTTAAGCATTCTTGGAAGTCTGCTTACACAGAGACAGCTTGTGCCTCAAAGTCTCAGCTTTTTGGAAGGATGGTCTGCCTGAAGTGCATAGCCCAGCAGAGGAGTGGACTGTTCATGGAAAGTTGAACCATTTCAGTGGCAGCAAAGGGATTTTATATTTCTTTCATGGGATCCTGACACTGAACGCTTACATCTGGCAAACATCTTTTTGTATTTGTTTGAAATTTTGGGCTTTATAAAGTAGGGGGCACCTGCAACAGGGAGTCACTACTGCCTATGGCAGGTCACAAAATGCTCCCTGCCGAAGAGTTGTATGTCAAATTCCTGGAACCTGTGAATGTTATTTGTTATTTTGTTTGAAGAAAAGGCATTTTGGGGCATAAGATCATCCTGGATTATCTAGGTGAACCCTAAATGCCATCACAATGATTCTTAGAAGAGAAGAGGCAGAAGAGGAGGAAGGAACGTAACCACCGAGGAAGAGATTGAAGTGATATAGACTCAAGTTGAGGAATACCGATAGGCACCAGTTGCAGAGGAGAGAAAGAACAGATTCTCCCTGAGAATTCCTAGAGGGAAATGGCCCTGCAGATGCCTTGATTTGGGGTTCCTGAGACAATACATCTGTTGTTTTAAGCCATCCAGTTTGTGGTCATTTGTTATTGCAGCTATAAGAAACTCATCAAACACAACCTTATCAATGTCAAACAAATTCTTTCTCACATTTCCCACCCCTCCTTTCAAGAGGTCTCATGTTCTGCTTACTGGTGTTACAAATTCTTTGCTGGGTGTATGTGTATTAATAGCTGCTGACTTTAAGATACACTATAGACTTAAAAGTTCTTTGAGCAAATCTATGAACGTGAACAAGGTTTATTTACTTAGTGCATTCTTGGGGTTAGATGCTTGGGCTCTGGGGTCCTCCTGCCCCTGGTGTAATAACCTAGCGTGGAAGTTAGGAAGTAGTAGTATTCTTCCCTTTCCTCTTTGAACATGCTGACTGGACTTAGTCCTTCTTAAAATGCAGTGAAGACAATGAGACACCAGGAAGTTGTTAAAAAGAAGGTTCTTCAGTTTGAATCATTGGGTCTACATCTTGACTTCCTTTCTTATTAGCTGTATGATTTTGAGCAAATTGCTTAAGCTCTCTGTGCCTCAGTTTTCTTACCTAAATTCCTGAGACACACTTGTTTACAGAGCAGGAGGAAACCCTAAACAACCCCAAATAATGTGACGTTATTTTTATTACTATGGAGCCCAGCATCAGCGGGGCCAAATAGATGGTGAGTGTTGCTGTATTACAGATGAGGAAACCCAAGGTTAGAAAGGTGAAATAATGTGTTCAATGTTCACACAGCTCAGTAAAGCACTCAGATCACAAACAAGAATGTGTAAATTCCCAGAGGAGAAAATCTTTGTAGAAAAGATGTTGAATTAAGTGTGATTTTGAAGAAATATATTTTCTAGGTCCCCAGGGTCTTCTAGTGCAGTTGGTGTTCCAAGTCTGCCTTTAGATTTCTTGTTTCAGCTCCTTCTCACCTACCCATGAAAGTTCACCTGGCTCACATCCCTTCTTTTTTTTATTAATTGCCATATGAATTGTATTTATTCATTTATCATTAACTTTTATTTCAGGATCAGGATGCAGGTTTCTTACATAGGCAAATTGTAAGTCTTGGGGGTTTGGTGTGCCGATTGTCAGCATAACACCTAGTAGTTAGTTTTTTGACCCTTCTCCCGGCCTCCACTTTCAGGTAGGTCCTCTCTGCTGTTCCTTTCTTTGTGTCTATGTGTACTTCATGTTTGGTGCCCACTTATAAAGAGAACATGTGGTATTTGGTTTTCTGTTCCTGTGTTTGCTAAGGATAATGGCTTCCAGCTCCATCCATCTTGCTGCAAAGGACATGATCTCATTCTTTTATGGCTGCATAGTATTCCATCATGTATATGTACTGCATTTTTAAAAATCAATCTACTGTTTATGGGGATTTAGGTTGATTCCATGTCTTTGCTATTGTGAATAGTGCTGTGATGAACATATGTATGCATATGTCTTTATGACAGAGCAATTTATATTCCTTTGGGCATATACAGTATGATGGGATTGCTGGGTCAAATAGCAATTCTAAGTTTTTTGAGAAACTGCAAAACTGCTTTCCACAATGGTTGAATGAATTTACATTCCTACCAGCTGTGTGTAAAGATTATCTTTTCTCCACAACCTCGCCAGCATCTGTTGTATTTTGACTTTTTAATAATAGCCATTCTGACTGGTATGAGATGGTATCTCACTGTGGTTTAGATTTGAATTTCTCTAATGATTAGTGATGTTGAATATTTTTTCATATGCTTGTTGACTGCATGTATGCCTTCTTTTAAAAAGTGTCTGTTTGTGTTCTCTGCCTCCTTTATAGTTGGATTGTTTGTGTTTTGCTTGTAATTTGTTAAGTTCCTTATAGATTTTCGATATTAGACCTTCATTGGATGTATAGTTTGCAAATATTTTCTCCAATTCTCCAGAGTAGGTTGTTTACTCTGTTGATAGTTTTTTTTTTTTTTTTTTTTCCGGT
>PVKV010029990.1:0-22865 GCA_004027835.1 Alouatta palliata | reverse complement strand
TTTTTTTTTTTTTTTTTTTTTTTTTTTTTTTATTAATCTAGCTAGTGGCCTATTTTGTTGATCTTTTAAAAAATTCAGGTCCTGGATTTATCAATTTTTTGAAGGGTTTTTTTTGTGTCTCTATCTCCTTCAGTTCTGCTCTGATCTTAGTTATTTCTTGTGTTCTGGTAGCTTTTGAGTTCTCATGAACTTTCCCCTCTAGCTCTTTCAATTTTGATGATAGGGTGTCGATTTTAGATCTTTCCTTGCTTCTTATGTGGGCATTTATTGCTGTAAATTTTCCTCTAGACACTGCTTTAAAAATGTCCCAGAGATTCTGGTACGTTGTATCTTGTTTTTTGTTAGTTTCGAAAAACATCTTTATTTCTACCTTCATTTCATTGTTTATTCAGTCAACATTCAAGAGCAAGCTGTTCCATTTCCATGAAATTGTGCGGTTCTGAGTTAGTTTCTTAATCCTGAGCTCTAATTTGATTGCACTGTGGTCTGAGACACTTTGGTTATGATTTCCGTTCTTTCGCATTTGCTGAGGAGTGATATACTTCCAATTATGTGGTCAATTTTAGAGTAGGTGCAATGCGGTGCTGAGAAGAATGTATATTCTGTGGATTTGGGGTGGAGAGTTCTGTAGATGTCTATGAGGTTTGCTTGGTCCAGATCTGAGTTCAAGTCCTGGATATCCTCATTAATTTTCTGTCTTGTTGATCTGTCTAATATTGACAGTGGAGTGTTAAAGTCTCCTACTATTATTGTGCGGGAATCTAAGTCTCTTTGTAGGTCATTAAGAACTTACTTAATGTATCTGGGTGCTCCTGTATTGGTGCATATATATTTAGGATAGTTAGCTCTTCTTGTTGCATTGATCCTTTTACCATTATGTAATGCCCTTCTCTGTCTTTTTTGATCTTCTTTGCTTTAAAGTCTATTTTATCAGAGACTAGGATTGCCACTCCTGCTTTTTTTGCTCTCCACTTGCTTGGTAAATCTTCCCCCATCCCTTTATTTTGAGCCTATGTGTGTCCTTGCATGTGAGATTGGTTTCCTGAATACAGCACACTGATGGGTTTTGACTTTTTATCTAATATGCCAGTCTGTGTCTTTTGATTGGGGCATTTAGTCCATTTACATTTAAGGGTTAATATTGTTATGTGTGAATTTGACTCTGCCATTTTGATGCTAGCTGGTTGTTTTGCCTGTTAGTTGATGCAGTTTCTTCATTGTGTCAATGCTCTTTATCATTTAGTATGTTTTTGGAGTGGCAGATACTGGTTGTTCCTTTCTATGTTTAATGCTTCTTTCAGGAGCTGTTGTAAAGCAGGCCTGCTGGTGACAAAATCTCTGAGCAATTGCCTGTTTGTAAAGGATTTTATTTCTCCTTCACTTATGAAGCTTAGTTTGGCTGGATATGCAATTCTGGTTTGAAAGTTCTTTTCTTTAAGGATGTTGAATATTGGCCCCCACTCTCTTCTGGCTTGTAGGGTTTCTGTGGAGATATCTGCTGTGAGTCTGATGGGCTTCCCTTTGTGGGTAACCAGACCTTTCTCTCTGGCTGCCCTTAGCATTTTTTCCTTCATTTCAACCCTGGTGAATCTGACGATTATGTGACTTGGGGTTGCTCTTCTTGAGGACTATCTTTGTGGCATTCTCTGTATTTCTTGGACTCGAATATTGGCCTGCCTTGCTAGTTTGGGGAAGTTCTCCTGGATCATATCCTGAAGGGTGTTTTCCAGCTTGGATTCATTCTCTCCATCACATTCAGGTACACCTATGAAATGTAGATTAGGTCTTTTCCCATAATCCCATATATCTGGAGTCTTTGTTCATTTCTTTTCACTCTTTTTTCTCTTGCATTGCCTTCTCTTTTTATTTCATTGAGTTGATCTTCAACTTCTGATATCCTTTCTTCTGCTTGGTCAATCAGGTTTTGAAACTTGTGTATGCTTCGTGAAGTTCTCTTGTTGTGTTTTTCAGCTCCATAGGTCCTTTTATATTCTTCTCTAAGCTGTTTATTCTCATTAACATTTTGTCAAACCTTTTTTCAAGGTTCTTAGTTTCTTTGCATTGGGTTAGAACATGTTCTTTTAGCTCAAAGATGTTTGTTATTATCCACCTTCTGAAGCATGATTCTGTCAATTCATCAGACTCATTCCCCATCCAGCTTTGTTCCCTTCCTGGTGTGGAGTTGTGATCGCTTGTAGGATCAGAGGCGTTCTGGTTTTTGGTGTTTTCCTCCTTTTTGCGCTGGTTTCTTCCCATCTTTGTGGATTTATCTACCTGTGGTCTTCATAGTTGGTGACTTTTGGATGGTGTCTCTGAGTGGACGTCCTTTTTGTTGATGATGAAGTTCTTTCTTTCTGTTTTTTAGTTTTTCTTGTAACCATCAGGCCTCTCTGCTGTAGGCCTGCTGGAGGTCCACTCCAGACCCTGCTTGCCTGGGGATCATCCATGGGGGCTGAAGAACAGTAAGGGTTGCTGCCAGTTTCTTCTGTTATCTTCGTCCCAGAAGGGTATGCGTCGGATGTCAGCCTGAGCTCTCCTTTACAAGGTGTCTCTTTGGATATACAGGGGTCAGGGAGGTGCTTGAGAAGACAGTCTGTCCTCTATAGGAGCTCAAGTGCTGAGCTGTGAGCTCCGTTGTTCTGTTCAGAGCTTCTGGGCAGGTACATTTAAATCTGCTGCACTGGAACCTATAAATGCCTTTTTTCCCAGGTGCTGTGTCCTGGAAAGGTGGGGCTTTATTTATAAGTTCCTGATGTGCTGCTGCCTTTTTTGAGAGATGCCCTGCCCAGCAAGGTAGTAGTCTAGGCACAGTCTGCCAGCAGAGTTGTTACTGAGCTGCTGTATGCTGTGCCCAGCTGCTGTGTGAACTTCCTGTTAGAACTGCCTTGGTAATGGTGGTCTACCTCAGTAATGGCAGACTGCCTCAGTAAAGGCAGATTGCCTTGGTAATGGCAGACTGCCTCAGTAATAGCGGATTGCCTTGGCAATGGCGGACTTCCTCAGTAATGGCAGATTGTCTTGGTAGTGGTGGACTGCCTTGGTAATAGCTGATGCCCTTCCCCCCAACCAAGCTGGACTGTCCTGGGTCCAGATGCACTTGCTGCGAAACTCTCAGTCCAGAGCGTTTCAGATTGCTGGTCTTTGTGGAGGGTGGGATCTGCTGAGCCAGATCAACTGGCTCCCTGTTTCAGCCCCCTATTTTTTCAGTTGAATGGGCAGCTCTGTGTCCCAGGCATTCCAGGTGCCTGTTGAAATGGCTGCCTGGATTTGTGCGAGTTTTTGTGCGCAGACCTGCAGCGCCACCTGAAACAGCTGTGCTGGAAGCTTGTGTCACTTTTCAGCCCCGGAATCTCCTGGTCTGTGGGCAGTAAAAACTCGTTTGGAAATGCGGTGATAACTCACCCTCTGTGTTCTTCTTGCTGAGAACTGCACTCCAGAGCTGTTCCTATTCAGCCATCTTGGATCTAGAAGTTTTTATTTTCAAAGGAGTCAATCTCCATGCTGAATTTTCAGGCATTATAACGTACAATGGGGAAAATAATTTCATGTAGTGATTCTGTTAAATCACATCATATGTTGGAATAGTAACTAATCCTTGTTCTGTAAGGCATAAAGAAGGAACTGAAAAGGTTAACTAGAGAACACAAATTAAAATATATGATGAATATGAGTCATTTCAGAACCAAAGAGTGAAATATAGGCTTTGTCTTCACATCGAAAGATTTGCTCTATTTCATAAATTCAGTAAAAAAAAAATAAAGCATAGTTGGCCCATTCAGTTAAGACAGCTAAATCTAAAAGTTGCTTATGAAAAAAATAGCACAAGGAAGTTATAGAAAGAATATACTATTATATATGGAAGAGAAATAGGAAGAAGTTAGAAGATTTGAAATGTTAGAAATGTTGTTCTTTCCTAGCTATTTTTGGGATTAGAATACCAATATAGACAAGCTAAATAAAAAAGAATATAATTTTGGAAATAACTAAATTATCCCTGTTGCAGAAAGGCATAATTCTTTCAACTAATGATTATTTTAAAGGTCAGCTGGTGGAAGTTTACCGAATTTGTTTTGTGTAGGTGTATCAGCAGTTGGTATTAGTTTAAAACAAAAAACAAAATTTTATGCTTGACATTTAAAAAGTAATTCCAAATTATATAAATCTCAAATTTCAAAATATAAATTATTTAGTGGGTGGAATATCTGTTGTAAAATTTTGACATCTAGTTTATTTTCCCTGCCACACAGTATGTTTCCATGCCACAGTTTTCAGCACAAGATGGTGTATGAAAACTAATTTTTGGTCAGGCATGATGGCTTATGCCTATAATCCTAGCACTTTGGGAGGCTGAGGTGGGTGGATCACTTTAGGCCAGGAGTATGAGACCAGCCTGGCCAACATGATGAAATTTTGTCTGTACTAAAAATACAAAAATTAGTTCGGCATGATGGCGCAGGCCTGTAATCCTAGTTACTGAGGAGGCTGAAGCAGGAGAATCACTTGAACCCAGGAGGTGGGGATTGCAGTGAGCTGAGATCACCCCACTGCACTCCAGCCTGGGTGACAAAGAGCTTTATGAAAAAGGATGGGCAGTTTCATGAAAAAGGATGGGAGTAAGTGCTTGAAGGATGTGCTTGTCTGATGGTACGTAAATGGAAAGTTGAGAAGTGGAACCCATGAACAACATGAACAAAGATACAGAGTTGGAAAGTCAAGGCGTGTATAGCGAACAAGTCTGGATAAGACCTAGTGTGAATGTTTGCATCTAGATTATAAAGATCCTTGGAAGAAAGGAAGTGGGGAAGCTTTGTTAGTTATCACTGGCTTAGAAACACAGGTACAAACATAATAAACACAACTCTAAACTTTCAATGGTATCTTGGATAGGAAAAAGAACTCTTGGCCATGTGTGGTGGCTCATGCCTGTAATCCCAGCACTTTAGGAGACCAAAGCTGGCAAATCACGAGATCAGGAGTTCGAGACCAGCCTGGCCAGTATGGGGAAATCCCATCTCTACTAAAAATACAAAAACTTAGACAAGCATGGTGGCATGCACCTTTAATCCCAGCTACTTGGGAGGCTGAGGCAGGAGAATTGCTTGATCCCGGGAAGCAGATGTTGCCGTAAGCCAAAATTGCACCACTGCACTCCAGTCTGGGCAACAGAGTGAGACTGTCTCGAGGAAAAAAAAAAAAAAAGAACTCTTGTTAAGAGGAGACTTTTAAAAAATTATAAAAAGTAAGGGAATCATTCTACTTGATAACTCAGAATTTACATACTGATGTTCTTTGGAATGCCAAAAACAAATGTTCAGAGAGAGGAAGAGAGAGAGAAATTATCAGCAGTTTCTAAAAATAGATCACGAAAGTTTTCTTGAAAGTGTCTTGCTTTAATTCAGATAAACATAATTGTAAGATTTCTTTCCTAGAGTTAAAACTCTTAGTTATAAAACTCAATAAAATGTCTTAATTATTTCTTTGGACTCATCAACCATTCAGTGTTGAAGTGATGAATCATATCTGTGCTGCACTTAAACTGAGGCTATCCAGTAGTTTATTTATGGTGGCAGTGTATCTCACCAAAACACTATGCTTTCCAGCTTCCCTTTCAGCTACTCATGTTTTTTTGATTGCTTTTGGCCAGTGACATCTAAGCAAGATATCTCAGCTGGGCGCAGTGGCTCATGCCTGTAATACCAACATTTTGGGAGGCTGAGGCAGGCTAATCACTTGAAGTCAGGGGTTTGAGACCAGGCCAATGTGGTGAAACCCCGTCTCTACTAAAAATACAAAAATTAGTCTGATGTGGTGGTGTATGCCTGTAGTCTCTATGGTGGAATAGCCCTTTTCCCTTAGTTCCACCTGAAAATATCCTGGGGAAGAACTCTGCTTGCTTTGACTTGAGTCCTATGTCCACCATTGTAGCCAAGAAGTTGGGAGATTCTTTGAGCCGTAGCTGCACTAGAATTAGCGTTCATAGTACAGGTAGAAATAGTTTCTATTTCCAACAAAGACAAAGCATTTTTCAAAGAAAAAGGAAGGTTACTGGACAAATGGATGGTCAATATGTTAAAAGATAAAACACGGGCTTTCTTGTTGAGGACCAATTTACCTGGTTTCTTTTGTGTACTCTAGGTGGCTTCTTAAACATACTTTTGAAAACCCCAAGAGAATGGTTGGAGTAGAGCTTTAAAATAGTTATCCCTCAGTATACATGGGGGATAGGTTTCTGGATCCCTAATACCATAATCCATGGATCCTTAAGTTCCTTATATAAAATGGCATAGTATTTGCCTATAACCTAGGTATCCTCCCATATACTTTAAATCATCTCTAGATTACTTACGATACCTAATACAATGTAAATGTTAGGTGAATTGTTATACTATATTGTTTATTGGGTAATGACAATAAAAATCTGTACATGTTCAGTAGTGACATAACCATCCACTTGCTTTTTTTCTGAGTATTTTTGATCCTAGGTTGGTTAAAACCAAAGGTATAGAATCCACAAATGTGGAAACCACAGATATAGAGGGCTGACTGTAATTGATTTTATTAATTGGAAAGCATGCCAGTCACCTCCAAATTCTAGACAAATTGAGGCACTGGATATTTATTGGTGGTGGCAGTGCTTGTCTAGTAAAACAATTTTGAGAATTTGGGAAAGTGTGGTGTTAACTGGTGAGGCTGAGGTGGAGATTCTAAATATTCAGGGATCAAGGGACTTGAGATGGGGAGTGTAGAAAGGAGAGGTAGGACACCTGCCTTCAAAGTTCAAAGATGAACTCTGCTTACTTTATCATTTTACGGAGAACTGATGTATGACATGGCACACTATTAATAATGGTGAAAAATGTTCATCTTTAGCTAAGATAGTGGGAATGATCCTTGATGTCATCCACGGCCACTCCAAAGAAAGGAACAAGGAGGAGATTGATGGAGAGAGTTGACGAGCCCAGAAAGGGGCAGAGGCAATGAGAAAAGCCACATGTCTTGAACGAGTATGCCCACTGTAGATGGTAAGAAATATAACAGTAAGTGGGAGATGGGAGAGAGAGTAAGAGAAGGAGGGAGGGAGGGAGGGGAATAAATGTGTACAACATAGGAAGATGGAGAAGAGTAGTTCAGTAAAAGATAGACTATGTCACTGAAATATAATTTGGAGGCCCTGTCAGGAGGTCCAGGAAGTAAAAATTCAAGATTATCTTGATTAATACTTGCTTTAAAGTTATTTTATTAATAAATATGATGTAAAATATACTTGTTACTAATTATACCTTACTGAATACACTTAAATATAACATTTGTATTGTTATTTGGCTATTAGTATAAAAGTATTAAATAAAATAAAATTTAATAGATTATCAAATAGTACTAATTTTCTTCTTTTTTGTTTGAGATGAGTCTCACTCTGTTGCCCAGGCTGGAGTGCAGTGGTGTGTCCTCAGCTCACTGCAACCTCTGCCTCCCAGGTTCAAGCTATTTTCCTGCCTCAGCCTCCCGAGTGGCTGAGACTACAGGCATACACCACCACATCAGACTAATTTTTGTATTTTTAGTAGAGACAGGGTTTCACCACATTGGCCTGGTCTCAAACCCCTGACTTCAAGTGATCAGCCTGCCTCAGCCTCCCAAAATGTTGGTATTACAGGCATGAGCCACTGCGCCCAGCTGAGATATTTTCTTATTGCATTATTTCTAATCTTAAAAACTGCAATATCTAACAAACATAAAAAATCCTCAGAAACGAGATATCAAAAACAGGTTACTCTCTGTAGCAAACTTTGATCCATTATAAAACTGCTTCTTAACAATCGCTGAAGTGCTACTTATTTGTTGTCGTTTCTGGAATGTCTTTTGAACTGGAATCTTATGAGGAACTATTTTGTTAGTTTTTTAATATCACTGAAGACAATTTCTTAGTGTTTGTATAGGGCCAACTATCTGAAAACTATTACTTCTCCAGTGTCAATCTAATTGCAAATGAGAAAAATAACAATATATTTTTTGGATAATATATTATAGTTAATATAGAAAAGTATTGCTTTGCTTTTATTTTTAGTGAGTCAATTAATTTGATATGGTATAAAGAGGACATCTTTGACAGTAAATATTAAACTTAACCTGCATTCAAATAAATGATATTATGACAACATCCACTGTCCACTTTTAATTCTGAATGTTACAGTTATCCCTCCCCACCATAGGCTGTGATGCATTTACTACTTAAAATTTATAGGCCAACAAAGAACATCCAATATATAAAGCTGACCTTCAGGATCACCCAAATCTACCATTTATTAGTGCTTCTTTAACACCTACAATGACCCTGTCATTTTTCTCCACCTGTCACTACTGCTAGGCAGCCTGTGAGAGTGGGCAGACGTCATATGGCTCACGTGTAAATGCCAGTGCTTTCTGCCTATCCTCCTACACATTGTTGTGACTTAATTTTTGTTACCTCTCTAACTTTCATTTCTGGTTTATTCTGTGAGAATTTTCTGTTTATGTGTCAGTTTCCCCTACAATGATTGTGAGTTACTTAAGAAAAGGGAATACATAGCCCAGCGTGGTGGCTCACGCCTGTAATCCCAGCACTTTGGGAGGCCAGGTGGGTGGATCACGAGATCGAGACTAGCCTGACCAACATGGTGAAACCCTGTCTCTGCTAAAAATACAAAAATTGGCAGGGCTTGGTGATGCCTGCCTGTAGTCCCAGCTACTTGGGAGGCTGAGGTAGGAGAACCGCTGGAACCTGAGACGTGAAGGTTGCACTGAGCCAAGATCGCGCCACTGTACTCTAGCCCGGCAACAGAGCAAGACTCCATCCCAAAAAAAAAAAAAAAAAAAAATGAAGGAAAAGGACTATATATGCTTAGCTGTGTGTTTCCAATCTTAAACATACGGTCTGGAACATAATATGCCCCCCATATGTGTTTATTGTATATGAATGAAAATTCATTGAATACTCATAGAAAATTCACATGAATTTATCGGTATTTAAGATACTTAAATCTGTGAGGCTATCATGTTATCTGATTTATATTTTTTCTGGTATTTATTTTCCTCTTTCCTTCCATATTTGGTAGTATTTCTCCTTGGGAGAGAGTGTTTGTATGCCAAGGAGAAATACTGTGGCAAGATGCCATTGAGGCAGGCCCACTATTTGGACTCCTGAAGTGACTTGCTTGGCTTTGCCGCTTACAAAGCCAAAGATATAGTCATTATATGTCAGCCTAGACTCTTAGTTGGGAAAGAGTGAGACTTTTTCCAGGCTTATGGCCATTTTGACGTTTTTTTTTTTTTTTTAATATATTTTTTTCTTTCTTTTTTTTTTTAAAGACGGGGTTTCACCATGTTGGTCAGGCTGGTCTTGAACTCCCGACCTCAGGTGATCCGCCCGACTTGGCCTCCAAAGTGCTTGGATTACAGGCGTGAGCCACCACAAGATGGTGTGGGGCTGGTGTCGCTGGGGAGGGAAATAGAAAATTAACATAGGTAGAAAAGAGTCTGGTCTTGCAGCCTGAGGGGTTTTTTCTTTCACTCACTCACTCATTCACTCACTCATTCACGCTTCCTGGTGCCAAGATGAAAGTGGTGCAATAGTTCTGCAATTGTGGACTCTTGTAACAGCTGTTCAGTTTTAGCTAAATGATGATTTGCATTTTTACCACACCTTTTTCCCCCAAGAGATGAAGGTATTTTACATTCAGTAATAAGGCCTAAGATGAATTGCAACCAACGCAACGTGCTTAATGTGCTAAACAACACTCCTGTAGGGGAAAAAATACTGAACATTGCTAATATACCCTTGACTAACACTGGTAAATACACGAGCCCGGGCATGCATTGAGAAAGAGATTAAAATTGTGCAAAATTGCAACAGCAGTCAGTATTCTGCTTCTACAGCCGTAGAAGTAATTTGCTTTTTGGACTGCTGGCAGTAAAGCTGAAGCTGCCTCACAAAAAAACAAAAACAAAAACAAAACCCAGAAACTTAAACTATCACAGCCACGTTCACCAAGTAAACACTACTATTTCTAGTTTACATTTGGATCTCTTCATTCTGTAGATGGCATGGATAAACAACCAAACAAACAAACGTAATTCTACCGCGAGAAGGGAGAAGGACCGGTTTATCGCTGAGCCTCACAGGTTCTTTCATTTACCTTTCACGATACAACTTACAGATGTTACATGTTTTAAAAAAAAATCCACCCAAGATGTCAGGAAACATTTCCTTCGGTCACTTCACCTCACCTGGCGTCTCAGCCACCTAGACCTACGCTCTGCTTCGCCGTCAGGTCGCCTCGGGCGAGGAGGGTGCAGTAAACAGCGCCCACACAAGAACTCAGGGTGAGGCGGTTTCCCGTCTCTTCCGCCAAGGCTCTGTGGATGTGGGTTTTTGATACCCTACCAGTCTTCTCAGCCCCGCTTCTCGCTCAAGCCAGAAAAGGAGTGAGAAAACAGCAAGGGTAAAGAAAACCAGCAAGACCCCGGCCTCCGCGCGGGCACCGCGACACAACTCTGCGCACGGGGGGGCGGGGCCAAAGCGCGGCGCTGTAGCTCCGCCCCGCCGCCGCCCCGCCTCCTTCCCCTCACCCCAACCCTGCGCACCCGGGAGTGACTGACTCCCGCCAGCCCCTCCACGTCAATCAACCCTCCTCCTTCTCGCACTCTCTGCACCTTGTTATTAATCTCAATACGGATATCGCCTTGACGCCTTTCCCCCGGCTTTCGGGGGTGTGAACGTGTGTGAGCGAGAGCGAGGGCACCGAACGCTGGCGTCTCTGTTCAACCTCGGCCCCAGCAGCACCCGGCGCAGCGGCAACCCCCGCAGCGGCGGCAGCCCCAGCGCCAGGAGGCCAAGGCCAAGGCCAGGATCTGCGTGGCTTTCGGAGCAATAGACGCGGCTCCGGCCCTGCGGGGGCGCAGCTTCCTTCGGCTGGGGCCTTCGCGTCGGCGGCCGCGGCCGCGGGGCCTCTCCTGCGCGCCCGGGGTCACTGTCCTCGAAGCCCGGCGGCGCGGCCCTAGTCCCCCTTCCCGCCCCCTGGTCCGTCTCCTTCTCGCTCCCTTCAGCCGTCCTCCGCGCCGCCGCGTCTGCCGTTCGTCAGGCGGCTCGGCCCGGCCCGCCCGCCCCGCATCCCCTCCGGCCGGTGCCTCTCCCCCCGGCGGGCTGCCTGCATGTCTTTGCTGCCCTCAGCCCCGCCGCCACCGCCGCCGCCGCCTCCCCCGCCGCCGCAGCACCAGCACCAGCCGCCCCGTCGCCGCCGCCGCCGCCGCCGCCCGGACCCCGGCGCGCTGAATGCAGGTGAGGAGGGGGCGCGGATCCCCCACGACCCCGGGCCCGGGTTCCCTGCGCGCCCGCCCGCGAGCCACGGGTCCGGGCCCTGTGTGCCGCCGCGGCTTCCCCTCGGGGCGGGCGGGAGCGAGGCCCGCCGTAGGTGTTTGTGTTTGCGTCTGCGGCCGCGGCTCTGGAGGGGAAGCATCTGTGGGGGCCTGGTGCGCGCGCGCGCGCGTGTTTGTGTGTGTGTTTCCCCTGCCGCGGGGAAATGGCTGCTGTTGCTTCTTCTGGGCCAGAGGAAGAGCATGAGGTAGAGTGTTCTTGTGCCGCGGAGTAGGATCGAGTGTTGGGAAGAGGAGCGCTTCCCCGGGGAAATGAGGTGGCAGAGGGACAAATGTGCGTGTGGGTGTGCGAGTTGGGACTTTGGCGGGCGGGGAGGCGGCCGGAGGACCCGCGGCAAGTGGGTGTGTGTCGGGTGACTGGAGGGGGCGGCGAGGCTGACCCGCGTCCCTTCAGAAGAGGGCGAAGGTTCCGGGTGTGTGTGTGTGTGTGTGTATGTGTGTGTGTGTCGACGGTGGCCCGGCCCCGAGACCCCAGAGTGGCGTGTCCCTCCCGCCTTGTGGCCGAGGCTCCCGAGCCTCGCAGGTGAGAGCTGCTCGGCGGGAGCCGGTCGGTGAGGGCTGAGTGAGTGCGGCACACGCACGGCGGCCGGGCTGGGAGAGCTGCGGGTCGGCGCCGTGCCGCTGTTCCCGGGGCCGCCGTTCCCCGGGCCGCGGCAGGAAGCGCGCCGGCCTGCAGCGCGGCCTAACCGCTTGGGCGCCCGCCCGCCTCCCCGGACGCCTCCCGGGACGCCGAGCCCGCCCGAGCCCACGTCGCTGCCTCCGGCCTGGGCAGGTGAGGGTCGGAGGCGGGACGCGCCGATTGCCGTCGCCGTGGCCGCCTCCGCGTCTCCTGAGCAGACGAGAAGGCTTATTTTGGCGTGCAGACTGCAAGCCTTCCCCCGGCCGGCTGTGGGACCCGAGGGAAAGTGAATCAGAACAGTCAGTCTTGGGAATACGTGGTGTCGAGGTCCCTTCTTTTCATCCTTCCCCTAAGGCTGTGTGGAAGGACTGAGTAAATATTTCGGATTTTTGTTGCAAATACTTTGTCGTCGGTATGATTTTTGTTTTTAAATTAAACAAACATTTTCTTGGAAGGGCCGAGGAAGAAAGGGAAACTGGCTTCCCTGGCCTCTGGTGTTGGTGGGATTGGATGGATTTTGTGCATTTGAAGTTGTTTTATCCTGCCTCCTAGGGGGAAAGGCGTGTACGCGCCGAGCTGAGGAGCTGGGCGAGGAAGAGGAAGTTACTGGAGCTGTCATCCTCCTTAACTCGGCGGATATTGAGCTTAGACTAAACGTTTAGGTGGATTGTGTACAAGGAGTTTGGCTGAGCCGTTTGTACACATTGGAAGCACAGTGTTACATTTTACCGTATTGCCTCTATTTATCTTGTCAATCAGGATAGGCACAACAAACACGTTTTCCTCAGTCTCCAAAAACTAGATCAAGCAGCCTCTGTTGCCTCCTCAGTATGTGCTCCTGGAAAGCTATTTTGAGAATAGTCTAAACAAAATTCAATTGTAAAGATAAACCTGCTGCCAATAGGTGTACAGTGCATTTCAGAACCAATTACAAATGGACTTTGGATAATTATTTGCTAATGTAGGTTTCTACTCCAACCTCATTACATTTGTATGTTGTTAGATCATTTAGCTAGAATCCTGCTATGGATAAAATCATAATACAGTTTCTATCCTTGTAGGCCGTGCTCTGTGTCATGACCAGAGATTGCTCTTTGCACCTGGTCTCACAAAGAAATACTGTATGCTGTTCACTGGGCAATGGAGGGAAGAGAAGGAGGGGCAAAGAGCTGTTTTCTGTTACCACTACTGGAAAAACATTTAAGACACGTAGTGGGAGAAGGACTTGTTTTACAGACTTCAGTTAGCATCCCAGCTGTGTCATTTTTCTTAGCTGTTTGACCTTAAGCAACATATCTACTATCTGTAAGCCATAGTTCTATCAGTCACAGAGAGCTAATACCTTTATACTAAGGTCGTTTTGAGAATAGAATGTGAAAACATATGTTTGGCATACAGTAGATGCTTAGTTAAATTTTAGTTCTGCCTCCTGCAGCCCTGACTATGGGCATTGAAGAGCCTTTGCAAGCACAAATACTGATTAATTATTTAGAGCAATATTAAGTAACTATAAGATTAAAAAAAATCTTTCAGAGTCCTTCAATATACAAAAGGTGTATATAAACAACTTTAATGTATATGGAAAGTCTTTTTTTCTAGAAATAAAAATGGTCATTAAAATAACCTAATTAAAAATAATCATACTTAATATATTCTTTTCATGTTTTCAAATAGATCATCTCTCAGTTTCATTATTCTTCATAATTTTTTCTTTGTAGCCCTGGAAAAAAAAATTTCAACCTCTGTATAACACATACATGTTTCCATACAGTTAAACATTAAAAAAGATCGAGGAACTAAAGTTTATATAGATCCCCAAAGTTAAATGCTACAAAAAATGCTAGCTCATGTTGACTGATTTTGGTAAATAAAACCTCTTAGAATATTTTTCTGAATAGAATCTAAAATCCTCTGTCAACTTTCAGTAACTTTCCTTTTTTATTATTTTGTCTGGAGTAGGAAATGTGTTCATTAAATTTTAACTGTGATGTGTGCAAAAAAATGTTATGGAGAGGTATGGAATTTAAGGTAAAAACAACAAAAAGGTAAATTTAAGCCTTCTTTTTGTTTTGGGTAAAAAGACAAAGAGAGTGTGGGAGTTTCATTGGTTTAAATTTGTCATGTCCCTATTTACAAATGCCAGGTTTCCCAGTAGGGCTTATGTAATTTATTTGTGTCAGTAATGATAAGAAAAAATCTTATTTTCTAAAATTCAAACTAAAATATCAACACATTTAGTATAACTTTTATGCATATTTATATATACAAATTTCTGTGAAGGTAAGAGTCACAGGATCGGAAGGGGGAAGCTGTCATCATTGAGGGGCTTGAAGTTTGAGGGGCAACTTTATTAGAATGCAAAATACGATTTTTTAAAAGTGTGTGTTGTAGGAGCGTGTATTTACATTGAACAGAACCTTTTGCTGTGTGGTTGTATTTATGGAAAAATTCTTACCTTAAAACTATAAAAGATACTTTTTAATACCTTAGAAGCAATGAAATGGAAATGAATTTGCTCTTAGTATTTGGTAAAGTAATTTTCATTGGACTTTATGAATTATTTTAAAAGACTTCATAATGTTTTTTTTGATTTGGGAGAATTGGGAAGAACATTTCTCTGTAATAATCATGAAAACAGATGATATTGAACTATAAAAGTATTTGGATATGAAGTGGAAGTACTAAGGCTATTATTTAGACTAAAGCAATTATGTTACAACAAAGTCAAGGTGGAAAGTTGTTTAGGTTTTAAAATTTAATGTTACTTAAATGGGCTTTTAAGCAATCTTTCCAAAGTATCTGTTATTAATGTCTTTAATTAGGGGGAATTGGAATACTTAGGAATTTATGCATGTATTACTTTGGGTAATGCTAATTAGAGTAATAAATACATTCCAAAATTTCAGTGACATAATACAAAGAAGTTTACTTGCTTTCATGACAGTTCCAGTGCAGGTGGCACTGGTTAGCAGGTTTGTTGTGGCTTTCCTCCATGTTGTAATTTGGGGACTCATACAACTTATGCCTTGTGACTCCACCATTCCTTAGGGCCTTGGAGTCTTGCCTATTGCCAGAAGACCATTTCTTAAGAAACTCTAGGCCGGGCACGGTGGCTGACGCCTATAATCCCAGCACTTTGGGAGGCCGAGGCGGGTGGATCACGAGGTGAGGAGATCGAGACCATCCTGGACAAAATGGTGAAACCCCGTTTCTACTAAAAATACAAAAAAATTAGCTGGGCATGGTGGTGCATGCCTGTACCAGCTACTCGGGAGGCTGAGGCAGGAGAATTGCTTGAACCCGGGAGGCGGAGGTTGCGGTGAGCTGAGATCGTGCCGTTGCACTCCAGCCTGGGTAACAAGAGTGAAACTCCGTCTCAAAAAAAAAAAGAAACTCTAGACTTAAATGATAAACATTCCTCTAAATTTCATTGGCAAGATTTGTCACAGAGTCTTATTTGAATGCAAGGGGGGTGGGAAATGTCCCTGGCTGGTGGAAAGCTTGGCCATCTCTGCTGCAAGGGGCATTTCATGGTGTTATTTTAGATGTTAGCGTGTATTTTTGAAATTACATCCAAAAGGTGAATTATGATCATTAAGATTTGCTTTCCATATTCAAAGTGTAAAATATTGTGTGAGTGAAGAGTGGTAGGGAGAGGAGAAAAGGGAAAAGAGTAAGAGTCACAGGAGTGGGAGAAAGAAGCTCTCATCATTGAGGGGCTTAAGTGATAAGTGAATTTCCGTAGCTATTTATAGATGCAAATTTTTTCAGAGAACATTAGAGTTGGATTCTATAACCTTTAGTGGGTCTCTCCTGTACTATCCAGTTATTGATTGTCATTGTGGTTTAATGAGTTCTGGCAGTTTGAGTTGTTTCTCTTTGTATTTTGAAATCAATTCAGATCAGTAGGACAAAACTGTGAATTTCAGTTTCTGGGTATAGTTTCATAGGAAACACATTTTTTGGATTTTCTTCCTCTGCTATTGGGATAGATTATTATTATTATTATTACTACTACTACTTTGAGGAAATCTCATTTAGGTGGACCTTACCATATTCTCTTGTTTGTTGCTGCAGTTTTTGTAATTCTAAAATTATTAAAATTAATTATGTGTGAGCCTTAAACCAGAAAACAGTAAAATCATCAAGTAAACAACAAAGGCTTAATTATTAATTTGTGCTCATGCTTCCTGATGAAAATACTACAACTTTCTTTTACTAACTGCACTAACACTGGACCTCTAATACAGTAAATGGGTCTTGAACTCCTGACCTGGTGATCCGCTCATCTTGGCCTCCAAGCGTGCTGGGATTAGAGGTGTAAGCCACTGTGCCTGGCCACAATTTATTCTTTCATTGCCCAGGATTATTATTATGTGAAACCTCAGCTCCATGTCACCTTTACTTATTTCTTTTCTAAGAGTTTGGTTAGGCATCTCTGGGGAGTTATATATAATCTCTTTATTTCCCAAAAGGAAGATTTTGGAGTAGTTTGGTTAACTTCTCCATGGAAAAAACTTCCAATATTTTGCATCTTGAAAATTAAAAACCTAATCTGAGGACCCACTCTGTATCCATTATTGTACCCAGTTCTAAAGAGAAGTATGATAGATGTAGAAGAGACTCTAGCAAAGCTTAAAGTTTGTCAGTAAGGGAGATAAAGCATATAATTAAGATATTTCAAAACAAATGAACTAGTGCAAGTCAATATGATATAAACTGTTCATAGACGTTCTGAGAGGGAGTAACAAAATGGAATGTCAATTGTGTCAGGAATCACTTAAAAGGGTTGCTTGTTTTTTTGGACAACTTTTATGAGGTATAATTTAGATACCTTAGAAGTAATCCATTTAAAGTATACAACTCAGTAGTTTTTAGTATATTCACAATTGTGCAACCATCAGCATAATTGATTTTAGAACATTTTCATCACTTAAAATATAAATCCTATATCCTTTAAGAATCACCCTTCATTCTCTTATTCCCGTAGTTCTAGGCAATTACTATCTCCTGTCTCTGTTTGGCCAATTTTGGACATTTTGTACAAATGCAATCTTATTGTATGGTCTTTTGTGATGGGCATCTTTCACTTACCATGTTTTCATGGTTCATCCGTGTAATAGCAAGTACTTCATTCTTGTAATGGCTGAAGAGTATGCCACTGTAAGAATACACCACATTTATCTATTCATCAGCTGATGGACATTTGGGTTGTTCCAACTTTTTGGCTATTTATAAGTCTTGCCGCTGTGAACATTTATGTACAAATTCTTATGTATGTATGTTTTGAATTCTTTGGGTGTGTACCTAAGAATGGAATTGCTGGAACATATTCCACTTTGTGTTTAAACTTTTGAGAAACTTCTAAACTGTTATCCAAAGCAGCCTCAGTATTTTACATTTCTGCCAGCAGTGTATGAGAGCTCTAATATATCTACTTTGTGCCAACAATTGTTATTACATCCTTTTTTGATCTTAGCTCTCTTAGTGGGTGTGATTTGATCCTGGTTTTGATTTGCATTTCCCTGATGGCTAATGATGCTTTCTATGTGCTATTGGCCATTTGTATATCCTCTTTGCAAAGAAGTGTTTGAAAAGACTCAAATTCTTTGCCCATTTTTATAATGAGTTTTTTAAATTATTGAGCTGTAACAGTCTTTTATATTCTGTAGATGTGTCCCTTATATATGATTTGCAAATATTTTCCCCCATTTTGTAAGTTGTCTTTTCATTTTCCTGGTGGTGTCATTTGAGGAACAAATGTTTTTAGCTTGATGAAGTGAAATTGTTGTTATTATTTTTGCTGTGCTTTTGGTGTCATATCTAAGAAATCATTGCCTAATCTAAGGCCACAGAGATTTACCTCTGTGTTTTGTCCTGACAGTTTTATAGTCTTAACTCTTAAATTTAGACTTTGATCCATTTTGAGTTAATTTCTGTATATGGTCTGTTGTAGAGGTCTAACATTTCTTTGCATGTGGATATTCAGTTTCCCCAGTATTATTTATGAAAAGACTGTTCTTTTTCCATTGAATTGGGTCATCACCCCGTCCAATATTAATTAACTGTAAGTGTGAGGATTTATTTCTGGACTTCTAATTTTATTTCCTTGATTTATATGTATATCCTTATCCATATATGTATGATTTTAACTACTGTAGCTTTGTAATTGAGAAGTCTGAGTCCTCAAACCTCTCAAAGTTTTTCTTTTTGAGAAGAAAAAAAGACTCTTTTTTTCTTTTATGAATTGTTTTGGCTGAGTCTCTTGTATTTCCATATTAATTTTAGGACCAGCTTCTGCAAAGAAGTCAGCTGGAATTTTGATAGGGATTGTGTTGAATCTGTACATCAGTTTTGGGACCACTACCATCTCAATATGAAGGCTTCCTGTCCATGAACATGGGATGTTTTTCTGTTTATTTAGATCTTCAAGTGTCAACAGTGTTTCATAGTTTTCGGAATGTAAGTTTCATACTTCTGTTGCTGCATTTCTTCCCAAGTATTTTATTTTATTTTATTTTATTTTATTTTTTTGAGACAAAGTCTCTCTCTGTCACCCATGCTGGAATGCAGTAGTGTGATCTCAGTTCACTGCAACCTCCACCTCCCGGGTTCAAGCGATTCCCCTGCCTCATCCTCCCAAGTAGCTGGGACTACGGGTGACCGCCACCACACCCAGGTGATTTTTGTATTTTTATTAGAGATGGGGTTTCACCGTATTGGCCAGGCTTGTCTTGAACTCCAGACCTTGTGATCTGTTTGCCTCGGCCTTTAGGAGTATTGGGATTACAGGCGTGAGCCACCACGCCTGGCCTTTTTGTTTTAGGTGATATTGTAAATAGAATTTTTAAAAATTGGGTTTTTTTTGCATAGCAAGTGTATAAAAATACACTTGATATATATGTGTTGATTTTGTACCCTGCATCCTTGCTGAATTTCTTAGCTTTAATAGTTTTTAAATAGATTCCATAGGAATTTCTACATACAGATACCATGTCACCTGCAAACAAATGAAGTTTCAATTCTGTTTTTCCAATATGGATGCATTTTAGTTTATTTTCTTGCTTAATTGCCCTGAGTAGAACCTCCAGAACATTATTGAAAATAAGGGTCAAGAGAAGACACTTGACTTGCAGCAAATTCTTGTCTTGTTCCCAATCTTAGGGGGAAAACATTCCCATTAAGTATGATGTTAGCTTATGTTTTTTTAACTGCTCCCTGTGCAGAGGGCTAGCCCATAGACAGGCAGTGTGCAGAAGGCAGTGAGCTGTAAATTTTTCATTAATAGCCTTTATCAGGTTGAGGAAGTTCATTTCCTAGTTTGTTGAGAGAGAGAGAGAGAGAGAGAGAGAGAGAGAGAGAGAGAGAGAGAGAGAGACAGACAGAGCGCGTGTGCGTGTCTATGTGTGTCTGTGTGTGTGTGTTAGGACTGAGTTTTGAGGGAAGTATGAAATGTGGATTAGAAAAACAAAAATGCTCTGTCAGTTAATAAGTGGCAGATAATAATGTTTAACTTGGTTGGAGGAAAGGGGGCTAGATTTTCCTCTTTTTCTCTCTTTTTTCCTTCCTTCCTTTCCCACTCCTTTCTTAGTCTTTAATCATCTTCCTATCACTCCACATGCACACATAGAGAGGACTTAATCTTTTACTGATGATCTGAGTGATTCAGGTTTTTTGAGCAGTGGAAAGTATTGTTTCTTTTGAAAAATATTTAATAAAAATTATGTGGAGAATTTCTTACTGAGTCGCTTGATAGCTAGATTTGGAGGGCATCAGAAAGGAAACCAAATCATAAATGAAGTGCTAACCATGGACTTAAAAAGAAGTGAACACAATGGAATACTTCAGCCATAAAGAGTTAAATCCATCTTCAAAAAGGATGAAATCCTGTCATTCTTGGCAACTTGGATGGAACTGGAGGACACTGTGTTAAGTGGTATAAGCCAGGAACAGAAAGGTAAAACACCACATATTGTCACTTATAGGTGGAAGCCAAAAAAAGTTGATCTCATAGAAGTAAAAAGTAGAAAAGAGGATTCTAGAGCTGGGAAGGATAGGGGGAAGAGGGGCTAGGAAGAGAGATTAGTTAAAGAATACAAAATTACAGCTAGATGGGGAAGTAAGTTCTAGTGTTCTATAGCACTGTAGAATGACTATAGTTAACAGTATTATTAGATAGTTTCAAATATCTAGAAGGAAAATGTTGAATGTTCCAAATGCAAAGAAATGATAAATGTTTGAGGTGATGAATATGTTAATTGCCTTCATCTGATCGCTATACATTGTATGTGCAGAAACATCACTGTGTACCCCATATATGTATACAACTATGTTCCAATTAAAAAAATTTAAAAAGTAAGCAACCTTTGCCATATTTGGGTTGTGGTTAATAAAAAATTTTATGTTTAATGTACTTTGAATCTAGCTCTCAGTTGATGTTCCCCCACCCTAAACATTTCAGCATCAATAGCTTTGTTTCTATAAGTTTTCTTTATAATTTTCTAAAAAATTTAACAAATTTCATAGGAAACTTTGTTCAGAAAGGTAAAGTTGTGTTTTGCTTTGATGTGGCAATTACTGTTTGTTTACTTTTAGAAATTTTAATTGTGTTCCCATGCAGCCACATTTTGATGAGATAAATATTTGAAAAAATTTTTATTTTCGTCCTTTGCATATCTCTCTCAGAAGTTAAGATAACTCTGAGTTTAGCTAAGAATATTTCTGTTAACAAAATTTTTGTTTTGTATTCTTTTTTTGTAGCAGGATTATTAGTTTTCATTAATTCTTTTTAGTCCACTTTAAAATTTTGGTACAGATAAAATTTATAATTATTTTAAAAGAAGTAAGTAGTTTGTTTTTCTCTATGAGAGACTCATCATTTGTACTGAATAAATGCCTGGTAATTTTGGGCTTTCAAATACTGTTTTCATTTATTAACAATTGAAATTGGTGACACAAAATAGAGATTTAAACACTTTATGTTGCTTATATTAATCTTTTGCAGAGAACCTCCCTCTGTAATCTTAAAGTGTAAACTCTATTTTTCCCGTTCCCATATTACTTAGTTTTCCTAAATGAGTAACATAAATTAGTTATATAATACTAGCTACAAATACTGCTAAAAGAATAGAACTAAATTTAGTATATACCAACCTTAATGTCTCTCTATACAAAGACTTGTTGGAATCTCATATATCCATTGCTTTCTGATCATAATGTTTATTATATTTAACAAAGCAAAACCCAGAAATTACTTAGAGGGTATGTTCTTGTATAGATTCATATTTAGTACAGTCTTCTGCAACATCTACATATAATTTTATGAAACAACATAATGTCAGTTATGTACAGAATGGTAGCCTTGAAACACTATAGGAATTTGAATCATCAAAAGTATAACCTACTAATTAATATTTATTAAGCTTCTATTTGTTATAGACTATTGTATTCAGGGTTCTGGGGAATAAAAACAAATGTAGAATAATCTTTCTGTCAGGAAATGGAACTAATATTTATTTGACTACTGAGTACTAAGGAATGTGAAAAGCCACTCCCCTCCTTCCCTTTAAATGTGTAGTTTAAATTAGTCTTCATGAAAATCCTGTCAGAGAGGCAGTGTGATTCTCATCCTGAAGCTGGTTAAGAAAGTGAGCCTTGGATCCTGCACTTTCTAGCTCTCTGGAAACTCATTGAACTTCTCCATGCTTCAGTTTTCTCATCTATAATAGAGAGATAATATTTCTTATCTCATAGAGTTGTGTGAGGATTAAATGATGTAATACTGTAAAGTGTTTAGAACATTACCTGGCACATTCATAGTAAAAAAACAAACTAAAGAACAATGCATGTACTCTATTACTGTTTCGTATTAGGAAATAAGTTAATTAACATGTCCAGGATTACAACCAGATCTGTTTGACTTTAAAACACTTAACTTTTATACTATAATGCTTACACTTATCAGACCTTTAAGTCTGGATCTAGTAAACAAGTGAAGGTAGAATATGCCAGGTGACTAACATTAAGTGCTATAACATACAGAGTACATAAAGATTTTAACCTACAGGGATAAATAAGAGAGGAGATAGAAGTTGCTCTTACCTTTATGATGAGAAGAAAGGCAGGGAAAAAATTAATAGACTACTTCAATATCTTGCTAGTCTGCAACTTCAGTTATATCTCCTTTAACATCTTTTCCTTTGTATACGTTGTCACCAGAGAAATCCTTGTAAAATTCTTCCTACATTGCTTAAATTCTCTACTTATAATCATTTCATAATAACAGTTTCTGTTTTCTGGTTACCTACTATGGGCTAGGATAGGAGACAGCAAGCTTCTTTTCTTTTTTCTTTTTTTTCTCTTCTTTCTCTTTTCTGTTCTTTCAGTGGTGGAGTCTCACTGTCACTCAGGCTGGAGTGCAGTGGCACAATCTTGGCGCAACCTCCGCCTCCCACGTTCAAGCGATTCTCCTGCCTCAGGCTCCTGAGAGGCGGGGGTTACAGACACACATCACCACACCTGGCTAATTTTTGTATTTTTAGTGGAGATGGGGTTTCACCATGTTGGTCAGGCTGGTCTTGAACTCCTGACCTCATATGATCCACTCGCCTTGGCCTCCCAAACTGCTGGGATTACGGACGGGCACGAGCCACCGTGTCAGGTCTAGCAAGCTTTTTTCTGTAAAGAGACAGATATAAATACTTTGGCTTTTTAGGTCATATATGATATGTTGCATATTCTTTTTGCTGTAATTTTTTGTTTTTTAACAATCCTTTACGTTTTGTTGTTGTAATTCTTTTTTTTTTTTTTTTTTTTTTTTTTTTTTTTTTTTTTTTTT
>PVKV010029989.1:11901-22945 GCA_004027835.1 Alouatta palliata | reverse complement strand
GAGAGGGTGAGGGAGAGGGAAGGGAAGGGGAGGGGAGGGGAGGGGAGGAAACCGTCAGGTCTCGTGAGATTTATTCTCTACCCTGAGAACAGTATGGAGGAAACCACCCCCATGATTCAAATATCTCCCACTGAGTCCCTTTATGGGAGCTAATATTCAAGATGAGATTTGGGTAGGGACACAGCCAACCCATATGAGGTGGTGATGAGCAGTCAGCAGGATGATGATTGGTGAGACAGAGAGGCAGCAGTTAATGAGAGACAGCAAGAAAGCCATCAGCACTACGGTGATCAAAATTGCAGAGCCGTAACGCTAGTCAAGGACTCTTTTAGGAACTATCATCTTCCCTCGCAGGCAATGGAGTTGAGCAGATGAACATGCAGCCATAGCACCAACATGTAATGTGAGATCCGCCACTCTGACCAGCAGGCCAATAGGTTTCTGGCCCCCACACTGGTCCCCTGTGACAGCTGAGTTGGCCCAAGCTGGGAAACCTGGGGACCTGGCCTTGGAGGAGGCCCCAAGTTGGAGACCAGTCAGTGTACCATTCTGGCTCCTATAGACAGGTGAGTGTCCCCTCTGCCCCCACTCCACATTATTGGGTGAGCCAGGAAATAAGACTTTTGGCTAAATAGTCAATTCAAAGTCTCCCATAGCACATCTGACCAACTTTGTTGGTCACCCCTTTTCTTGGTCCTTTCTCCTCTGTCATTTTATTTTTCCATCAGCCATTTTATTATTTTATTTTATCCTGAAATGTATCAGGATTTTATTTACAGTTTTAGTTTTTCTGTTTTTGTTTGTTTGTTTTGAGACAGAGTCTCGCTCTGTCATCCGTGCTGGAGTGTAGTGGCATGATCTCAACTCACTGCAACATTTGCCTCCTGGGTTCAAGTGAACATGTCTGGCTAATTTTTCTATTTTTAGTAGAGATAGTTTTCCCATGTTTACCAGGCTGATCTCAAACCCCCGACCTCGAGTGATCCACCTCCCTCAGCCTCCCAAAGTACTGGGACTACAGGCGTGAGCCACTGTGCTCAGTTTTGTTTACAGTTTTTGCTATGACTCCTGGTGAACTGTATGTGGACAGTTGTTTGAGACAGAACCCCTGGCTGTGAGATGTCCAGGTTTTTTTTTTTTTGAGACAGAGTCTCACTCTGTCGCCAGGCACCAGGCTGGAGTGCAGTGGCACAATCTCGGCTCACTGCAACTTCTGCCTCCCGGGTTCAAGCAATTCTCCTGCCTCAGCTTCCCGAGTAGTTGGGACTACAGGCACACGCCACCACGCCCAGCTAATTTTTTTGTATTTTTAGTAGAGACGGGGTTTCACCATGTTGACCAGGATGGTCTCGATCTCTTGACCTCGTGATCCGCCCGCCTCGGCCTCCCAAAGTGCTGGGATTACAGGCGTGAGCCACCGCGCCCGGCCAAGATGTCCAGGGATTTATCCATTTCCTCTAGGTCTTCTAATTTGGTTAGCATATAGTTGTTCATAATAGTCTCTGATGATTCTTTTTCCGTGTATTTCTGTGGTTTATCTCCTTCATGTTTCTGATTTTGTTTATTTGGGCCTTCTCTTTTTTTCTTGGTTAGTCTAGATAGTGGTTTTTCAATTTTGATTATCTTTCGGAAAAAAACCAAAAAACAACTTTTCATGTCATTGATCCTTTGTGGGTTTTTTTTTTTTTTTTTTTTTTTTTTTTTTTTTTTTTTTTTTTTTTTTTTTTTTTTTTTTTTTTTTTTTTTTTTTTTTTTTTTTTTTTTTTTTTTTTTTTTTTTTTTTTTTTTTTTTTTTTTTTTTTTTTTTTTTTTTTTTTTTTTTTTTTTTTTTTTTTTTTTTTTTTTTTTTTTGGTCTTTATTTCATTTAGTTCTATTCTGATATGTGTTATTTCCTTTCACCTAATTTTGGGTTTGGTTTTACATTTCTAGTTCCTTGAAGTATAGTCCTAGGTTATTTATTTGAAATCTTTCTATTACTGGAGAATTACTGTGTTGCTCTGAAGGTGTCATATTTCCTTGCTTTTCATGTTTCTTGTGTTCTTACATTGATATCTACGTATGTGGTATAGCAGTTGCTTCTTCCAGTTTTTTGGATTGGCTTTCATAGGGAAAGCCTTTTTCCTGTTGATGTGTCTGTGGTGTTAGTTGGGTAAGTCACTTTAGCTTTGATTCGGTGCATGTAGCAGTGTAGTCTCTGCATAATTTCTTTAACTATAAACATGAGTGGTGTCTGTAAATTCCTGTGTCTTAGGCTGCAGTTGTTAGCACAGGCTGCAGTGAGGCTTTGCTGGGGATAGTAGTGCCAGTTGTTCCTCAGGTCCCAGTGGGGGCAGCAGCAGGCTGGGTGTACCTGGGCCAGGGCCCCTGGGAAGTATACACAGATGCCAATAGTGGTGGACAAGGTGGGGTCAACCCCAGGTCTTCAGAGAGCATGCTTGGGTACCGGTAGCAGTTGTGCTGGGCTGTTGTGCTGGGCTCCATTTTGACCCAGGATGGAGAGCAATGGCATGATCTCAGCTTACTGCAGCCTCTGCCTCCTGGGTTCAAGTGATTCTCCTGCCTCAGCCTCCCAAGTAGTTGAGATTACAGGCATGCACCACCACACTCAGCTAATATTGTATTTTTAGTACAGATGGGGTTTCAGCATGTTGGTCAGGTTGGTCTCAAACTCCTGACCTCAGGTGATCCACACACCTCAGCCTCCCAAGGTTCTGGATTACAGATGTGAGCCACCATGCCCAGCCTGTTTTTGGCCTGTTGTTAGGCCTCCTGATAGTACATGTATGTGCCTAGGGTGATGAGGCAGAGCAATCCCCAGGACCCCTGGCAGTGTGCTTGGGCACTTGGAGGACAGTGCCAGGCCACGCAGGCCCCCCAGTGATGTTCATGCATGCAGGCTGTGACGGGCAGGGAAAGGCAGAGTGCTTGGGTGGTGGTGGCTGCCATGATGGTGGATGGGAAGAGCCTGTTCTCATGGTATGAGCAGGTGCAAGGTGGCACTGCTGCTAGGGGCGGGGGTTTGCTGCCAATGGCAGCAGCCTCAGGAAGGTGTCGCTCAGGTTCTGGGGAGCACGTGCTTTGCCTGCCTTTGTCCTGGGGACAGGCTCCCCACTGTGCTGCATGGCCTGTTCGACTCTGTGTGGGCTGCAGTGCTGGGACCCTGCTATTTCCTAGGTCCAACCACTGTGGCACTGCCGTAGTTTTCTGCATAGATGTGAGGGGATGTCCGTCAGACTCAGGGACATGGAGATGCAGGGGCAGTTGGGTCCCAGGCCAGGATGTAGTCTGGTGGGGGCTAGGTTCTCTAAATGGCACCATACTGCAACTGCTTGTGCCTCGGGGGATGTGAGGAGCCCAGTGTCAGCTCCCTCTTGAGAGTAATGTGGTCACATGAACTCCAAGCAGCACCTTATACTGGTCTCAAGGCCCATGAGGGTTGAGGAGCTCTCAGTTCAATTGCACAGCTAGGATTTCAGGAGTTCACGGTGGGAATGTGGACTGCTGGAGATCTCTCACTTACCTGTTCCTGCGCTGGGAAGCCCCTCGGTGCTCCCAGCTGGGCCAGCTGCCTTGCTTCCTTCCCTCCAGGCCACAGATGTTTCTTATCACTTCTCTGCTGAATTCTAGTGTTCTCTCTTAGTTGCTCTATTCAAAGCATAATTATCTACCCACAATTTAATTCTTCTTTGACGGAGAGACAAGTGACAGATGCCTCTAGTCAGCCATCGTGAACTGCCTGTGTATTTCCCATTTTAAATTGATATGTAACACAGTACACAAGTCTTAAATATATAGTTCAAAAGATTTTGACATATGGACCAGGCACAGTGGCTCATACCTGTAATCCCAGCATTTTGGGAGGCCGAGGCGAATGGATCACTTGAGGTCAGAAGTTCGAGACCAGCCCGGCCAACATGGTAAAACCCCATCTCTACTAAAAATACAAAAAAAAATTAGCCAGGTATGGTGGAACACACGTGTAATCCCAGCTGCTCAGGAGGCTGAGGCTGGAGAATCGCCTGAACTTGGAAGGTGGAGGTTGCAGTGAGCCAAGGTTTCACCACTGCACTCCAACTTGGGCAACATGACAAGACTCTATCTCCAATAAATAAATAAAATACAAAAATTAGCCAGATATGGCGGCACATGCCTGTAGTCACACCTACTCAGGAGGTTGAGGCAGAAGAATCACCTGAACCTGGGAGGTGGAGGTTGCAGTCAGCTGAGATCGCGCCACTGCATTCCAGCCTGGGTGACAGAACAAGACTGACTCAAAAAAAAAAAAAAAGAAAAGAAAAGAAATTTTGACATACGAATTCATGCATGCAGCCACTTCTCAGATGAAAATAGGAAACGCTGTCAGCAGAAAACTTCCTTCTACCCCATTTTACACCCAACCCTTCCAGAGAGCCTCAAATTTGAGTTCCATCAAAGGTTAGTTCTTCTGCCTATTCTGTAAACTCACGTGAACTCAAAATCTTACAAAATGTATTCATTCTGTCTCGGTTTCTTAACTCTTGTGAGAGTCATCAAATTGTTGCATGTATCGGTACTCTGCTTTTTCATTACCGTATAGAATTCCATTCTCTGACTATGCCATGCTATTGGTTTTCATTCACCTGCTGGTGGCCACATGGGTTGTTCCAATTTGGGATATTCTGACTAAAGTTACTATAAATCTTTTATTTTGCTCTAGATGCTATTGGGCCCTCTTTGGTTAACTAGGAGGAGTGTGGAGGCAAACTGCCTGGATTAGAATCTCGGCTCCACCATTTACCAGCTGTGTGATCTTGGGTTAGTTTCCTAATCTCACCGTGCCTCAGTTTCCCCTATTTGTAAACTGGAGGTCACATGATCTACTGCAGGGCAGGAAAGTTAAATGAATAAGTTTACAATGCTGTTGGACACGTGCCTATCATAGGCATTAAATAAACAGCAGTTATCTCACGCCTGTAATACCAGCACCATGGGAGGTTGAGGAGTTCAAGACCAGCCTGACCAACATGTCGAAACCCCGTCTCCACTAAAAATACAAAAATTAACTGGGCGTGGTGGTGAGTGTCTGTAATCTCAGCTATTTGGGAGGCTGAGGCAGGAGAATTGCTTGAACCCAGGAGGCAGAGGTTGCAGTGAGCCAAGATGGTGCCACTGCACTCCAGCCTGGGCAACAGAGTAAGACGCTGTCTCAAAAACAAAACAAAAAACAAGCAATTATCATTTATCTCCAACTCCCAACATCAGAGGAAACCCTCATGAATGAGAGCATCAGGAGACCAAGGCAGCAGATCCTGGAGGTCAGAGGGGATGGTGGTTCCAGGAACTAGGGGTACTGCCTGCCCACCCCTGCCTTAGGTGGAGGCGCCTAATAAAGTAATGTTCCATTAGAATGAATTGGATTTTATTAAAAGCATCCCGGCTGGGCGCAGTGGCTCATGCCTGTAATCCTAGCACTTTGGGAGGCCGAGGTGGGTGGATCACCTGAGGTCAGGAGTTCAAGACCAGCCTGGCCATCAGGGTGAAACCCTATCTTGAGGGGGAAAAAAAAAAAAAGCATCCTCATCCTCTCCAGCATCTGTTGTCTCCAGATTTTTTAATGATCGCCATTCTAACTGGCATGAGGTGGTATGTCAATGTGGTTTTGATTTGCATTTCTCTAATAATCAGTGATGACGAGCATTTTTTCATGTTTGTTGGCCTCAGAAATGCCAGATGTGGGTGATGGAGAGATGGAGGCAGGAAACCACATTGCCAGGTGTGTACCTATGCAACAACCCTGCATGATCTGCACATGTACCCCAGAACCTGAAGTACAATTTAAAAAATTAAAATTAAAATTAGTTAATTAAATGAGTAAAACTTTATTACAAGCCTGCCCTATTTTGTGCAATACTGTTTAAAAAAAAAAAAAAAAAAAAGCATCCCACCGCTCAGCCATGCTAGGAGCAGACGAGTCCTTCTCTCTGTCAACCCCGACCATCCCCCAGCACCTTCCTGAAATTCCTGCAAGGTCAGACCAATCTCAGGTTCTGACTCCTTTCACTAGCCTTTCCGGTGATGTGATCTTACCCAGATTCCTGTTTGTCTTTCTGAGGAACAGTAGATTTAGGGAGTGAGGATCTGAGAGCTCTTGTGGCCATGAGTCTGCTGGAATTGAAAGTCTCTTGGAAAAAGCCTGATTCCACTGGTTGTCAGATCTTCTCCGGAATGAACAGACATCAGCTCAGAGCCTGGCCCATCCCTTCCCTCTGGATCCCAGAGTCCCAACCAGCCTTACCCAGGTCCAGCTGCTGCACCCTTGGTTCCTTGGAGTCACTCATGTTTTCCTCCTGTCTCCAAACGTTCAGGACTCCTGGGGACCACAGCTTTTATTTCCACGCTCATATCCTCACTCCTTAAATCCTTAAATCTACTGTCCCTCAGGAAGACAGGCTGGGGTCCTGCAGCTCTGACTTGAGGTTTCCTTGGGGATCCTCCCCAACTCCCTGACCATGCAGGACTAAGAGTTTGGGGTTTTTACTGAGTTGAGGAAGGTGGTCTTCATACCCACCTCCAGACAGGATAAAAGGTTCCTAGAATTCCACCAGCAGAGCTGCAGGAGGAGCTTGCCCCATGGGTCGGTGTGTTAAAATATAGTGTATTAACAGGATGTCTGAGGGCTAGTAAGCCCACCAGCTCAGGAGGCAATCACCATTGTGAGTAGCTTCTCATATGCACAGGTCCCTAGAGAGTCCATACTTCATGACAGGGGGCCATCTGGGAAAGTACCAGGGTCTGTCATGAGGCAGAGTCAGGGAGGGGACTGTGGGCCAGAGCCTTTATTATGGTTTCTATGGGAAAGAAGGGCAAGGCCAGGCAAGCAGGCTTAAGATGAGGCAGACATGAAGCATTCTGTGGGCTCTGGGCATAGAAGCTGCCCCTAGCTGTCTGACACCTGGCCTTGGGGCGATTAGGGCAGAAGGATAGTGGCTGGGAGTACAAGAGCCCAATAAGGCAGGTGGTTGGGGGTGTAGACTCCAGACTGGTTGGTTTGTATTTGAAAATCACACCCTCAGTAGGAGTCCTCCTGAGGCTGGGGTGCAGCGAGGGAGGCAGGAACTGAAGGCAGCTTGACTCAAGCATATTCTGAGGTGTGGAGAGCAATGCATATCCAGCGTACGCACGTAGGGCAGATGTTAAAGCATCCAAATTGCAGAAGGCAGAAATGTGGCTCCTCTGCTGGGCAGGGCAGAGGCTAACATTCCACAGGGGCTTTGCAGCTGCCAGCAGCGCTGAAACAGTGGTGAGCCCAACAATCTTGGGAATGAAGACCATGCAGAATTCAGCAGCAGTGGCTGGAACGACGACTGAGGTAATGTTGTCAAATTCTGGATCTGCAGGAAGCCCACAGCCTGCTTCAGAGATGAAGCGTTGTTTTCCTCCTAGCCTCAACCCCCATTGCGGTACAGCAGAACTTCACCCACTTGTAAGCCAGCGTTCCTTCTCTCCGCCCTTGGACCTTCACACATGCCCTGAGATGATCCTCTGTCTGATTTTTCCATCTCCTAGGAGCCTGGGTCTCATTCGGTCCTTCTGATTCCTCCAAGTTCCCCTGGTGTAGACCTTGTGTTCCTGGCCCATCCTTGGAGCTTTAGAAGTGACCTGGTGTGGGATGCATTTAGCGGGTGGGCTTGGTGCATTCCATGAATCTACTCTCCCTCCCTTTTGGAGATTTGAGTATTTGGATTGCCGTGTGTAGCTGCCATGTCCCCTGGGGGTTTATCTCATCCATGCAAACTACCATCTGCTCGACTTCCATGTACACCCCATGCACCCCTTTGAGTGGGGTCTTGCTGGTTGAAGGAGCTCATCTTGTAGGCTGGAACCACCAGGAAATTAATTCCACCAGTCAATCAATGGCACCCGGAGAGGGAGGGCTTGGAGGCTCCATACAACCCCTTCCACCCCCACATCTTTTTTTGTCCTATACATGGCTTCCATTTGGCTGTTTCTGAGTTGTACCCTTTATAATAAAGTGGTAAATGTTGTAACTGCAAATCCAGCCTAATCTGGTTCAACTCTGTGTAATAAAATGGCGAGCTGGGCCGGGCACGGTGGCTCACGCCTGTAATCCCAGCACTTTGAGCAGATCATGAGGTCAGGAGATCAAGACCATCCTGGCCAACATGGTGAAACTCCGTCTCTACTAAAAATACAAAAATTAGCTGGGCATGGTGGCATGCCCCCGTAGTCCCAGCTACTCTGGAGGCTGAGGCAGGAGAATCACTTGAACCCAGGAGGCGGAGGTTGCAGTGAGCCAAGATTGTGCCACTGCACTTCAGCCTGGCTACAGAGCAAGACTGTGTCTCAACAACAACAAAACCACCACCACCAACAACAACAACAACAAAAGGTCGAGTTGCTATTCAGTTGCCATAGATCCCCAGAATGCAAGTTATGTACGCTGGTCATGCTCAGATGAACCAAGCAGGCAACTATGGGCAGAACCTATGTGCTTAGACTAAGGGGGACTGAGTTAAAAAGTGAACACCATGTGGCATGAACCATGATCCAATCAGACTGAGCCCTGGCATCACCCCATGGCATGATCCAATTAGGCCAAGCCTCCCACATCACCTCATTGCATGATCCAGTCAGGTTACACCTCCCTACCCTCTGTGTATAAAGTCTTCCCCATCCCCCAGCTCAGAGAGACAGATTTGTACCAGACTCCAGTCTCCTTGCTTGGCTGCCTTGCATAAACTTTTCTCTCTGTAAAAACCTGGTGTTAGGCCAGGCATGATAGCTTGTGCCTGTAATCCCAGCACTTTGGGAGGCTGAAGCAGGTGGATCACCTGAGGTCAGGAGTTTGAGACCAGCCTGGCCAATAGCGTGAAACTCTGACTCTACTAAAAATACAAAAAGTAGCTGGGTCTGGTGGCAGGCCCCTGTAAGCCAGCTATTCAGCAGGCTGAGGCAGGAGAATTCCTTGAATGTCTCAGGGTGAGACATTTTCCCCAATTGCACCCCAAAATGAAATACCAACACATAAGATTTTGTTGGGTAGGGCTGAGCTTCGGAGAGCGCCAAGACCTGGTGATAGCTGACATTTTCTTTGATCCTCAAAGAAACAGTTTTCTTCCCCTTGGGAGCTCCCTGTTGAGGCATGGCAGAGAGTATGGAAGAACAAAAAGAGTGACTCTATAGTGGAGAAACCTGGCAGATACCACCTTAACCAAGGCTAGCATTGCCAATAAAAAGGCATGTTCACGCGGATATCACACCCACAGCCCCGTAGGATAAGACTGGAAAGGCACCTAACCTTTGTGATAGTCTTTTTTTTGAGATGGAGTCACTCTGTCACTCAGGCTGAGTACAGTGGCTTGATCTCAGCTACAGCAACCTTCACCTCCCAGGTTCAAGTGATTCTCCAGCCTTAGCCTCCTGAATACCTGGGATTATAGGCATGCACCACCACATCCTGGTAATTTTTGTATTTTTAGTAGAGACGAGGTTTTACCACGTTGGGCAGGCAAACTCCTGACCTCAGGTTATCTATTCGCCTCGGCCTCCCAAAGTGCTGGGATTACAGGCGTGATTGAGGTCAGGAGTTTGAGACCAGCTTGGTCAGCATGGTGAAACCTCAACTCTACCAAAAATACAAAAATTAGCTGGGTGTGGTGGCATGCACCTGTAGTACCGGCTACTTGGGAGGCTGAGGCGTGAGGATCGCTTGAACCCAGGAGGTAGAGGTATGGAATCACTGAGGTATGGTATCACTGCACCGAGCCTGTGATATTCTTAACTCCAAACTAACAACTTCTCTCTAATCATTCGAAAACACTAGAAAAATCCAAGTCAAAGATCATTCAACACAAATGCCTGATGAACACTCTTTAAATCTGTCAGTATCATGAAAGACAAGAAACCCGTTGGCATTTGCAGATGACGGAGATGTGATGAGTGACATGAGCTGAATCGTGTCCCCCAACAATTTCATATGTAGAAGTTCTAACCCCTAGTACCTCAAAATGTACATGTAACTGAAAATAGGGTCTTCACAGAGGTGACTAAGTTAAAATGAGCTTATGAGAATGGGTTCTAACCCAATTTAACTGATGCCCTTTTTTTGTTTGTGTTTTGGTTTTTGGTTTTTGTTTTGTTTTGTTTTTTGAGATAGTCATGCTCTGTTTCCCAGACTGGAGTGCAGTGGCTCAATCTCAGCTCACTGCAACCTCCACCTCTGAGGTTCAAGCGATTCTCCTGCCTCGGCCTCCCGAGTAGCTGGGATTACAGGCGCCTGCCAGCACCCCTGGCTAATTTTTGCATCTTTAGTACATGTTGATCTCGATCTCCTGACCTCAAGTGATCCTGCCACTTCAGCCTCCCAAATTACTGGAATTACAGGCATAAGACACTCTGCCTGACCTATGATGGATGTCCTTCTAGAATGGGGAAATACAGACACAGACACACACAGAGGGAAGACAGTTGAGGACACAGGGAGGAGGGGACCAGACATAAACCAATAAGAGATGCCTGTAGTAGATCCTTCCCCCACAGCCCAGAAGGGAGCACCCTGGCCGACACACTGACCCTGGACTTCCAGCCCCTAGAACTGGCAGAGAATGGATTTCTGTTATTTAAGCCCCCTCTGCCCAGCCAGTGGTGCTCAGTTACAAGTGCTCTGGCGAACTGAGTCATTGACTAAATGCGATGTGGGTTCCTGGATGGGACTTTGCCACAGAAAAAGACACCTGGCCGGTATGGTGGCTCGTGCTTGTAATCCTAGCACTTTGGGAGGCCGAGGCGGGCAGATCACAAGGTCAGGAGATCAGGACCATCCTGGCTAACACGGTGAAACCCTGTCTCTACTAAAAATACAAAAAAAAAAATTAGCTGGGCGTGGTGGCACGTGCCTGTAGTCCCAGCTACTCTGGAGGCTGAAGCAGGAGAATCACTTGAACCCAGGAGGTGGAGGTTGCAGTGAGCCAAGATGGTGCCACTGTACTCCAGCTTGGGAGACAGAGCGAGACTCCACCTCAAAAAAAAAAAAAAAAAAAAAAA
>PVKV010029989.1:0-11801 GCA_004027835.1 Alouatta palliata | reverse complement strand
AAGAAAGTGGAATGGTAATTACCAGGGACTGGGGAGAAACAAGAATAGGAACTTAGTGCTTCACAGGGAGGATATTTTAGTTTGGAAAGTTTGCCACAATTTTTAAAAAGCTCTATCGAAAAATTCTATTTAGGGCCAGGCACAGTGGCTCACGCCTGTAATACCAGCACTTTGGGAGGCGGAGGTGGGCAAGTCAGGAGGTCTGGAGTTCGACACCAGCCTAACAAACATTGTAAAACCCCATCTCTACCAAAAATACAAAAAATTAGCTGGGCATGGTGGTGAATGCCTGTAATTACAGCTACTTGGGAGACTGAGGCAGGAGAATCACTTGAACCCAGGAGGCAGAAGTCGCAGTGAGCTGAGATCATGGCACTCCAGCCTGGGCAACGAGAGAGAGAGAGAGAGAGAGAGAGAGAAGGAAAGAAGGAAAGAAAGAGTCTATTTAGGATTTTTTTTACTGGGATGATCATTTGTTTTACTCCAGGATTTTTAGAATGGAGGAAACCCCTTCAATGATCAGGAGATACATGAGTTGGAAATATTGTATTATTTGGGTCCTGGGGAGGGTATGGCACTTCCAGAGGCCGAGCACGCGCGCGCACACACACACACATACACACACACATCAGGGAGAGCTTTTGCAGGGAGACAGATGGGGAGCACCAGTGTGACAATGCCATTATTGCATCCAGGGTGTTATCCAAACAGCTTGCCCTCAGGGATCTTTAATTGGTGGCTTTAATGAGAGCAGGGATGAGTGTCAAGAGGTCATGCTGTGATTGACAGGGGTCACTGCAGCATTTCTGCCGTCTGTGCAAGATGTGAATGGGGGGTGTCCGGGGGGTCTGCAGAGCCAAGCAATAGGCTGTGTCCAGCTGCCCCACAGACAAGTGGTCATCAGAGGGAAGTTGGACAAAGCAGATATCTGGATCGACCACATTGAGGAACTAGGAGCAGGTGGAGAACTGGAAACTGTGTCAAGGGTGACTGAGCCCTGCTTTTGGAAGGAGAGTCCATGATATTCAGAATGATGCTGATGCTACACAAATGATAGGACTTCACTACAGCTTTCGATTTATACATTAACTTTGGAAGAAATAACCTTTCTGAAATGCTGAGTGTTGTGGGGGGACTCATTCTGTGTCTTTCTTTATTCAGATCTTAGTTAAGCCTAAGAGCTTTACCGTATTGTTATGATGATTCTTTCATGTTTAAAAGCTGTTCTTGCACTGTGAAGAGGGTTTGTTTTCTCCTGTGTTTGCAAATAGTCATTACTTCAACCTCAGAAAGCTACTCCTTTAATAGACAAATCTTGCAGAGAGCTCTAATTACTCCAGAAGTTAAGTCTCTAGAACTTCCTAGGTATGTGACCACGGCTTCAAACTACAGTCAACTTTGACTCTTGCTTTCAATATTTACAGATTTTATTTATTTATTTATTTCTCTTTTTTTGAGTCAAGGTCTTGTTCTGTTGCCTGGGCTGGAGCGGAATGGCACGGTCCTGGCTCACTGCAGCCCCAACACCCCAGGCTCAAATCCTCCCGCTTCAGCCTCCGGAGTAGCTGGAACTACAGATGTGCACCACCACTGTCAGCTAATGTTTGTATTTTTTGTAGAGACGGGGTCTCCCTATGTTGCATAGGCTGAAGAGGCAATCCTCTCACCTTGACCTTTCAAAGTGCTGGGGTTCACGGACGTGAGCTACTGCACCCGGGCTTCTTTTTAATTTCTTTGTTGTTGTTGTTGTTATTGCTGTCGTTTCTTTGAAATGGAGTCTCGCCCTGTCTGGAGTCTCGCTGAAACTGGAGTGCAGTGCCACGATCTGGGCTCACTGCAACCTCTGCCTCCCAGATTCGAGTGATTCTCCTGCCTCAGTCTCCCAAGCACCTGGAACTACAGGCGCTCGCCACCACACCCAGCTAATTTTTGTATTTTTAGTAGACACAGAATTTCATCATATTGGTCAGGCTGGTCTCAATCTCTTGACCTCGTGATCCACCTGCCTCGGACTCCCAAAGTGCTGGGATTACAGGTATGAGCCACCGTGTCTGGCCTCTTTTTATTTTCTTACTGCCTTGACAAAATAGCAAGATGCTATCTTTATTTTGTTCTTGACTTTACCAAATATGGTTCTCATATTTAATTATTCTGTAGGGTTGTGGAAATTGCTCCTTATCCTGCCAGTATCAGGCAGCTGGGGCTGTTGTAACCAAGTAACACAAACTGGGAGGCTCCAGACAATACTAACTTATTATCTGACAGTCCTGGAGGCCAGAAGTCTGAAATGAAGGTGTTGACAGGGCCACGTTCCATCTGAACCACGTAGGGAAGAATCCTTCCCGGCCTCTCCCTAGATTCTGGTGGTTGCCGGCAACGTTTGCCATTCCTTGGCTTGTAGACCCATTGCTTGACTCCTCGTCTCTGTTGTCACATGGTTTTCTTCCCTTCTGCCTCTTTACACAATCTTCCCTCTGTATCTTTCTCCTCTTCATATAAAAACATAGTGATATTGGATTAGGGACCACTCTCATGACCTCACCATGATGTGGTTACATCAGCGAAGACCCTATTTCTCAGCTGGGCACAGTGGCTCACGCTTGTAATCCCAGCACTTTGGGAGGCTGAGGCGGGTGGATCACTTGAGGTCAGAAGTTCGAGACCAGCCTGGCCAACATGGTAAAACACTGTCTCTACTAAAAATACAAAATTAGCCAGGTGTGATGGCACACGCCTATAATCCCAGCTACTCAGGAGGCTGAGACAGAAGAATCACTTGAACTCAGGAGGCAGAGGTTGCAGTGAGCCAAGATCATACCACTGCACTCCAGTCTGGGCAACAGAGTGAGACTCTGTCTCATAAATAAATAAATAAAAGACCCTATTTCAATTTTAAGGTCACATTCACAGATCCCAGAGGTTAGGCATTCAGCATGTATTTTAGGGGGATACAATCAACCCACTAAACCATGAGCATCTTCATTTGTTCTTCATTTAACCGAAAATAGCTCTCAAATTTTAGTAATATGTAAGGTATTTCTGTAGGATCCCGGAAATTGCCACTTCTCAAATTAAGAAAGCTTTATTCTGTTCTCTGTTTACTAAGCATTTATTTTTTGTGCTTATCTTCATTTTTAAACGAATAATGAGTGTTGAATAGATATATCTCATAAGTATAATGCAGAGAGGACAAAAACAAGTTGCGGAAGGATAAAGATCATGTGGTAACATTACTATAAAGTTTCCAGATGTGCAAAACAAACCATATAGGCCGGGCACGGTGCTTCACACCTGTAATCCCAGCACTTTGGGAGGCCAAGGCGGGTGGATCACCTGACGTCAGGAGTTGGAGACCAGCCTCAGCAATATGATGAAGCCCTGTCTCTACTAAAAATACAAAAATTAGCAGGGTGTGGTGGTATGTGCCTGTAGTCCCAGCGACTCAGGAGGCTGAGACAGGAGAATTGCTCGAACCCAGGAGGCAGAGGTTGCAGTGAGCTGAGATCTTGCCACTGCACTCCAGCCTGGGCGACAGAGCAAGACTCTGTCTCAAAAACAAAACAAAACAAAACAAAATAATCTAAGATATTGTCCATGGGTACATGCATAATTATTTTTAATTGGATAAACACCAAGTTTGGGAGGGGAGTTGCCTTGGGGAGGGGAACAGGAGTCGGGTGGGGTACAAGGGACCTCCACTGTATTTGCTGTGATTTGTTATGTGACGATGCTCTACTTTTTGGAGGATCTGAAATATGTGAAGATGTCAAAACTTGAAAAAACTAAGTCAAAGGCATAAGCATTTTCATTATTTTCTACATATCTCTTTGCATGCTTCATAATAAAAAAAGCAAAGCCAAAATTCACAACAACCAACACACTACATGCCATTTGCAGTGGGCTGGCTTCCTTGGTTACAACAACACTCTCATCTCTGCAGAGAATGGAAGCCAGAGTGGTCGTGGCCTCGGAGCTGAATCCTGAGACTTTCAACCTTCTGCCCACATTTGTCCAAACCTCTTGTCCCTGCTATTCAGGTCTTTGTATGATGTGACCCCAGTTGACACCCTAGCCCCAGATGATTGCCCCTGAATTAGTCACAGCTTCTCCAACAAGTCCCGTTCCCTCAACCTCCATTCTTGCATGTGCTGATACCATATTGAAGACGTTCTTTAATGTATTTATCTCCTCTGGAATAATTCTGACTCCTTCTCAGGGATTACCTACTCCAGGAAGCCCTCCCGGATCCTCCAGGCTCAGCCAGTGTCTCCAGTGGTCCTCACAGTCTCCTGTACTTCCCAGACTCAGCATATTGTCTTCAAATTCCCTGGTTACATGTTCTCCACCCACCTGAGACACAGGTCTCTATTTCTTATTGTGGGCCAGGGATAGAGAGTAGAGGTCTGCTGCCTCCTTCTAGGACCTCTCTTCCCCTCTCACTTACCCTGCAGCGAGGTCTGGGCATGGGACATTGATGGGAAGCCTTCTGATTTCCTCGCTAAGCTGGCCAGCTCTACCCTGGCTCACCAAGGCAGCTTCAGCCACAGGTGTATTCAGCACAGCCCCACTTTCCTGCCCCCTTGCCTTTGTCTTGACCGTGCCCTGTTCCTGGTGCGCCCTTCCTTCCTGTGTCCACAGTACACATGTCCTTGAAGCCACACATCCCATGCTCTCTCTTCCAGAAAACTTCCTCCGATTTCCCAAATGAACAAATTCTATCTCCTCCATAAGGACTGATGAATCACTTCCATGTAAATCCTTTCCCCCAGAACACATTCCAACGATTGCCTTGGACAGAGATTGTGCAATCCTTGCGGTTCTTCTGATTTCCTCTCATTGAGCACCTGTCCCTGAAAGCCTCAGAAAGAAGAGGGTGTGCCCTCCAAAAAGTTCTGCCCTACGGTTAAGTCTACTGCTAAGTCAGCTTTCTGCACCTGTTGACATGGCTCTGTTTCTGATGACAAAAGCGAGATGAGTCAGATGGTTCGGGAACAAGGGAACTTGCAGGAAGAGGAGTCTAGAAAGCTAAGTTTTGTTAACCCTTCAATGTCCCCTAAGTATGGCTAACCTTTAATGTTTAACCTTTCCTCCTCCCTCTGTACCATATACATCCACTCTGATGTGTTTGATACATGCACTTACATTAGTTTTCTTTGTTGTTTTTTTGTTTTGTTTTTAAGAAAATACGCCAGGGGCTGGTTGCAGTAGCTCATGCCTGTAATCTCAGCACTTTGGGAGGCCAAGGCTGGTGGATCACGAGATCAGAAGATTAAGACCATCCTGGCTAATATGGTGAAACGCCATTTCTACTAATGATACAAAAAATTAGCTGGGTGTGGTGGCAAGTGCCTGTAATCCCAGCTATTCAGCAGGTTGAGGCAGGAGAATCACCTGAATCCGGTAAGCGGAGGTTGCAGTGAGCAGAGGCCGTGCCACTGCTCTCAAGCCTGGGCGACAGAGAGACACCACCTCAAAAAAAAAAAAAAAAAGAAAAGAAAATATTCTTACATTTGCCTTTATTGTTGGTATATATTTATGGGGTACAGCTGTAATTTTGTTGCATGCATAGATTTTATAGTAGTGAAGCTATATTCATAATGTTTATACATACTTGGAGTGTGTGTGTGTGTCTGTGTGTGTGTGTAACTGAATCAAATCATTTCTGCTTCTCTCAGCTGTAGACTACTGAGAATCTGGTCTGCTGCTGCCTGTATGATGAGTTTATTACTGATTTGTTTCATGTGTGTATTCGCCACACTTTGCCTGCTTGGAGTCATGTAGGTTACCCCCAACTCTGCTACTATAAACAACACTGTGCTGAACATCCTTATAAATGCCATTGGGGAAACCTTCTCTAAAAAGCATCTCTTTTAAAAATATCAGAGGGCTGGCCAGGCGCAGTGGCTCACACCTGTAATCCCAGCACTTTGGGAGGCCGAGGCGGGCGGATCAGAAGGTCAGGAGATCGAGACCACCCTGGCCAACATGGTGAAACCCCGTCTCTACTAAAAATACAAAAACTAGCTGGGCGTGGTGGCGTGCGCCTGTAGTCCCAGCTACTCGGGAGGCTGAGGCAGGAGAATTGCTTGAACCTGGGAGGCGGAGGTTGCAGTGAGCCGAGATCGCGCCACTGCACTCCAGTCTGGCGCCTGGTGACGGAGCGACACTGTCAAAAAAAAAAAAAAAAAAATATATATATATATATATATATATATATATATATCTCAGAGGGCATATGCCACCTGTATTTCACTGCATACTTCCAGATTGTTTTTCAAATTACTGGACTAGTTTATACTTATACGGGCAGTGAGCAACAGTTCCCACTTCCTCACATCTTCACCAACACTTAATAATACTATGCACCTTTTTAATGGTTGCCATTTTAATTGGTATAAGGTGGTACCTCATTACTTTTTCTACAATTAAGCAGACATTAAGCTTTCCTCAAATATGTGCTCAATCTTTGGCTTCTTCTATGAACTGCCTCTTCATTCCCCTGGCTGATTTTTCTATTGACTTATTGATTTTTGTGTGGGGTTTTTTTTTTTGTTGTTGTTTTTGTTTTTTTGTTTTGAGATAATCTTGCTCTGTCACCTGGGCTGGAGTGCAGTGGCACAATCTTAGTTCCTTGCAACCTCCTCCTCCCAAGTTCAAGTGATTATCCAGCCTCAGCCTCCTGACTAGCTGGGATTACAAGAGTGTCCCACCATACCTGGCTAATTTTTGTATTTTCAGTAGAGATAAGATTTCATCATGTTGGCGAGGCTAATCTCAAACTCCTGACCTCAAGTGATCCACACACCTCGGCCTCCCAAAGTACTGGGAATACAGGCATGAGCCACCACACTTGGCTGTCTTTAAAAAAAAAAAAAAAAAAAAACTTGCAGAAGTGTTTTTGCATATTCCTGGAACAAACTGCTTTTTTAATTTATAAGCAGCAATTATCTTCCCCCATCTGCTACTCACCTGTTTTTTTGTTTTGTTTTATAAAGACAGAGTTTCACCATGTTGGTCAGGCTTGTCTTGAACTCCCGACCTCAGGTGATCTGCCCGCCTTGGCCTCCAAAGTGCTTGGATTATAGGCATGAACCACTTTGCCTGGCCTACTCACCTGTTAATTATATCTACTATGTCCTTGGTTTTACAGATATTCTTAATTTTGATGTAGTCAAATGTATCTTTTCTTCTCCTTTGCTATGGGATCAACTTCAAGAAGTTTTTGTCATCTCTAGGCCACAAAGACCTACTTTTTCTTTAATTAGCTGACAGTTTTGTCTTCTGTCCTCTCCGTGAGGTGGCTGGAGCGGAGGACATTGTCTGAGTGCACATTCCCTTCTCCCTCTCCCATCTATCAGCCATTGAAAAACGCCCAGGGTCATTCTCCACCAATCCTACTGCTTACACCAAAGAATTTCGTTACCTCACCCATGTGTATGACCTTACCTGGCATGACACCTATGTAATCCTGTCCTCCACCCTTACTCCAGATGAGCGTGACCGCATTCTCTCAGCGGCCCGAACACACGCTGATCAGGTACATCTCTCAAACAAGCAAATGCCGGTACGCGTGGCAGCGGTCCCCGAGGCCAACCCTAGTTGGGACTATCAAGCTGGTCAAGATGGCCACTGCCACCGGGACGAAATGCTACAGTGCCTCCTAGCAGGCATGCAGAGTGCAGCTCAAAAGGTGGTTAATTATGACAAGTTAAGGGAAATAACTCAGGGTCCTGATGAAAACCCAGCCGCCTTCCTTGACTGATTAACTAATGCTATGATCCTCCATACCTGGCTGGATCTGGCCTCCTTAGCGGGGGCTACAGTCCTGGCCACCTGCTTCATCTCCCAGTCAGCGGCTGACATAAGGAGGAAACTTAAAAAAGCTGAAGAAGGGCCCCAAACTCCCATACAGGACCTGGTAAACATGGCATTTAAAGTTTTTAATGGCCGAGAGGAAAAGGCTAAGGCCACCTGCCAGGCCTGTTTATAGCAAAAGGTAAGCCTCCAAACCCAAGCTCTTGTAGCAGCCCTGAAGCCAGCAGTCCACTGAGCATCTGGTGGAGAGGGTCCATCAAAACCCCCCCAAAATGCTTCAAAGGCCCCGCCCGGGCCCTGTTTCAACTGTGGCCAAGAGGGACACTGGGCATGGCAGTCCCATCCTCGCTCACCTCCCGGACCCTGCCCAAGCTGCAAGCAGACTGGACACTGGAAGGTTGAATGCCCATCCCAGACTACAGGCTCACCCCCCACACCTCTATGTGAGGGGCAAGCCGGTCCACAGGAAGCAGTCCCTTCGCTTAAACTCCTCGGCCTTCTGGACAACTGACGCAGCCCGGACTCGAGGACTCCCATCACCCTTGCCGAGCCCAGGGTAACGCTACAGGTAGCGGGTAAGTCCATTTCCTTCTTGGTGGACACAAGGGCTACCTACTCTGTATTGCCTTCCTACTCAGAACCTAGCATACCTTCCCAGGCTTGTCATGGAAATTGATGGAAAGCCTTCCTGTCCTAATCAAACTCATCCTTTAGCCTGTGTTCTCAAAGGACACCTTTTTTCCCCACTCCTTTTTAATCATACCCTCATGCCCAGTCCCCCTTTTAGGATGAAATATTCTCCAAACTGTGGGGGCCACTCTCCAACTCACTGGCCCCCCACACTCAAGCCCATCACCAGCCCACCTCCTCTTACCACTCTTAACCGACACCACACCCTGTCTTAACCCTTCGCCTGAACCCCCTATTCCTCCCGAAGTAGTTAATCCCTTGGTATGGGACATCTCCAAGCCTGTAGTGACCAGACATCACACGCCAGTTAAGATACTTCTAAAAAATCCTACCCACTTTCCCTCACGTCCCCAGTTTCCTGTCTCAAAAACCCACCGCCAGGGCCTAAAGCCTATCATTACCCGACTCCTAGTCGAGGGACTCCTTAGCCCCACCAGTTCCCCTTGTAACACTCCTATCTTGCCAGTCCAGAAGTCATCCGGGGACTACAGCCTAGTTTAGGACCTACGCCTTATCAACGAGGCAGTGGTACCCCTCCACCCTGTAGTCCCCAACCCATACACCCTATTATCCAACATTCCCTCCACTACCTCCCATTTTATGGTTCTTGACCTCAAGGATGCCCTCTTTACCATTCCCCTACACCCTGAGTCTTATTTTCTCTTTGCCTTCACCTGGACCGATCCAGACACCAACCTGTCACAACAGCTCACCTGGACGGTCCTGCCCCAGGGATTCAGAGACAGCCCCCATATTTTCAGACAAGCCTTAGCAGCTGACCTTAGCTCCTGCCCCCTTCAACCCAGTCTCCTTCCTCAGTATGTGGATGGCCCCTCCCTCTCTCTGTCTCAACAGCATACCACCACTCTCCTTAACTTTCTGGGATCTCAAGGGTACCGGGTATCTCCCTCCAAGGTGCAGTTGTCAGTCACCTCGGTAGTCTACTTAGGCATTCGCCTCACCCCTACAACTAAAAGCCTAACAAATTGCCAAAAGGCACTCCTTTCGCTGCAGCCTCCAGAGACAGCTGACCAAATTCTCTCCTTTTTAGAGTTTGCAGGGTTCTCCCGCCACTGGATACCTAATTTTGCTTCTCTAGCTAAACCTCTGTATGCAGCTGCTAAAGACACACCCACCGGACCCCTCTCCCATCCTGGGGTAGTAAAGCGGGCTTTTAAAACCCTACAAACTGCCTTGTCCACAGCCCCCCCACTCCAACTACCGGATCTCAACCGCCCCTTCCACTTGTTCACTGACGAAAAACAGGGGATTGCGGTTGGGGTCTTAACCCAACCCCTGAGCCCCGTGTATCGTCCAGTAGCCTACTTATCAAAACAGCTCGACCCCACGGTCAGGGGGTGGCAGCCTTGCCTGTGGGCCCTGGGAGCGGCAACAGAACTCACCAAGGAATCCCTAAAAGTTACCTCGGGCCAGCCCATCTCAGTGTTCTTCCCTCATCGACTAACCGACCTTCTCTCTCACAAATCTCTCGCTCACCTAGGACCCTCTCGCCTACAGGAGTTTCATCTACTCTTTGTTGAAAATCCTTCAGTCAGCCTTCATCCCACTTCTCCACTCAACCCAGCTACTTTGCTTCCCCTTCCATCCCATTCCCCCTCCCCAGCCCATTCCTGTCCTGAACTAACAGAGGCACTCGCTAAACCTCGGGAGGGCCTGTCTGACCTTCCCCTGTCCAACCCAGACCTTACCTTTTATGTAGATGGAAGTTCAATAGTGACAGCCGAAGGGCGGCGAAAAGCAGCCTATGCAGTAGTTACAGATTCAGCCACCCTCGAGGCACGCCGCCTCCCTGATGGAACCACATCACAAAAGGCAGAGCTCATTGCCTTAACCCGAGCTCTCAGGCTAGCACAGGGAAAGCGAACAAATATCTATACTGACTCAAAGTATGCTTTTCTTATCACCCACTGCCACTCTGCCCTCTGGAGCGAGCAGGGATTCCTTACTACAAAAGGGTCCCCCATAATCAATGCTACCCAAATCTCTAATCTCCTGCAAACTCTGTCACTGCCCAAAGAGGTTGCTGTCATCCACTGCCGAGGGCACCAGGCACAGCAGGATGCCATTTCCCGGGGCAATGAAAGGGCAGACACAGCAGCAAAATCCTTAACCAGTACCAGGCTAGCCCCCACTCTGATCCTGTTCCTCACCACGGCCACACCTCCAGTTTACTCGCCATCAGAAAAACAGGCCCTCGTATTAAGAGGGGGAACCAAGTCTAATCAGGGCTGGATCTTCTTAAACAACAAAATCGCCCTTCCCCAGGAACAGGACCCTAAAATTATTGCTGAAATCCACCAATCCTTACATATTGGGCCCAAGTCGTTATATCGCTTTGTGCAGCCCCTCTTTTTCTCACCAGGTCTACAACAAACAATTGAGCAGATACACAAAGCTTGTGTTACTTGCTCTAAGGTCTCGCCTCAGGGAAGCTTAAAGCCACAGTTTCCTACCCACCAAATGGGTGGCAACCTGCCGGCCCAAGACTGCAAATTGATTTTACTCATATGCCCACTCACAAGAAACTCTGCTACCTCCTAACCTTTGTAGATACCTTTTCTGGATGGATTGAAGCCTTTCCCACCTCCAGGGAAACCGTGGACACGGTGGCCTCCCTCTTAATTCAGGAAATCATCCCTCATTTCGGCTTACCTGCAAACATCCAGTCAGACAACGGTCCAGCCTTTACAGCTCAGGTGCTCCAGCTGGTCGCCGAGTCTCTCAACATTTCCTGGAAAATACACATCCCCTACCACCCTCAGTCATCGGGTAAAGTGGAACGGGCTCACGGCATCCTCAAAGACCATTTAGCCAAACTCACCATCGAGGTAAAACTCTACACTCCTGCCCCTTGCCCTGGTCCAGGTTCAAGCCACCCTACGGGGGCCAACGGGCCTCAGCCCCTTTGAATTGCTGTACGGACGGCCTTTCCTGGTCTCTCATAATCTCCCCATACAACCACCTCGTCTAGCCTCCTACCTCCCCTACCTCTCTCTCCTCCGCCACTTACTTAGGGAACACGCGGATCATACTCTCCCTGTTGTCCTGGGACCAGAGGACTCCATCCAGTGGCACTCCTCCAGCCAGGCAGCAGTGTTCTCCTCTGGGAGCTCAAACCAGGATCTCTGCAGCCTAGGTGGGCAGGACCCCACGTCTTTATCCTAACCACCCCTATGGCCGCCAAACTCCTGGATCACGTGTCCCACCTCAAACTGGCCCCCCAAAATGACCAATGGAGATCCAGGCCCTTGGGCCCCACTCGCCTCCGTCTCACC
>PVKV010029988.1:0-22883 GCA_004027835.1 Alouatta palliata | reverse complement strand
CACCGTTATTTTTCTACACAAGATGTGGCATGGTCTTCTTTTTGAGATTTGTTTCTTTAGTTTTTCTCTTATTTTTCAGGAATATGGCCTTAAAGCCAAAGTATTAACAAGTCAGTAAAATTTCGGTTATATGATACCCAGATGAGCTTTAGGCATTAAGGCAAATCAGTCTCCTGTCCCCACCCTATTGCTGCCCTCATTAACTTCTATCACCATTACTTTCTCAAATTGTAACTTCTTGGACGAGCCGCATCAAAATTACCTAATCCAACTACCAATCTACTGGATCAGAATGAAGTGGAGGGGTAAGTGTCTGGGTAAAATGCGTTTAAAGTAAACACCCCTTCTGATCATTCAGTTCCTAGTATTTAGAACAATTGATTAATATGCAAAATATAAACATGGGCCTAAAAAAGTGGGCCATAAATTTCAGGGTCGAAATCTGCCTTGTTCAATAAATCCAGTAGCCACTTGCTACATGCTGCTATTGGGTACTAATATTATTTACAGGTGAACGAAGAACAGAATTTTTAATTTTATATAAATATAATTAAATTGAAATCTAAAACCTTATGCCTCTGTCAATATAACTTTTGAGTATATCTGGAACAAATTGATTATATGAACATATTTTTAATACCATAAATATTCTGAAAATTAAATACATATATGCATTTCTGATAAATATCTAGCATATGGATTGATATGTGCTATGTTTAAGTACAAACTGGATTTTGACGATTTGACATGAAAAAAGAATGTAAAATATTCATTAATGATTTTTATATTGATTATTTGTTGCAATGATATTGAAAAAAATTAAGTGTAAATACATATATAATTTATGATCATCACATAAATAATAAATACATAACATCTAAATGATAGTACATATAGCGATATATGCAAATAGTATATAATATGGGTATGTAATATATATTTATATTACATGTTATACAATAAAACATTTTATTACATATTAGATAATACTAATACAGAAATATATATAAGTATGTATAAGTAAATAAATAATATAAAATAAAACATGTTACAAAATTTTTATTTTTCTTTCTGCTGATTTTAAATGTGGTTACTAGACATGTAAAATAACATATGTAGTTCACATTTTACTTCTATTCAACAGCACTGAACAAAAGTAATTCCATATGTGAGATTTCTACTGCTGCATAACATATTACCAAAAATCTAGTATCTTAAAACAATCATATTTATTATATTGTAGTTTCCATGATTTAGATGTCTGGACATAGATGACTGTGTCCTCTGTTCAGGATATCACAATCACTTTGTTAGCCAGGCTACATTCTCATCCGAAGGATCCACTGGGAAAAAATAAAACCTCTTTCCAAGTTTATTCAAGTTGTTAGCAAAATTTATTACACAGTGAGGGTAAGATTAAGACCTTCAGTTCTTCCAGGAAGCCTGAGTTTTTTGCCTTGGAAGCTTCTCTGTAGGTAATTCACAGCACAGTGGCTTGATTTTTCAGAGCCAGCAAGGAGCAAGAGAAACTCTAGTGACAGAGATTTACAGAACATAATAGCGTCATAGGAGTGATATCTCAACACTACTAAGTATGGAAGAGATAAAATGTAACCTAAGTATGGAAGAGATATTCCTACACCATTGCCATTTTCTATTGGCTAGGAACAAGTCACAGGTTCCACAGGTTCCACCCAAGTGGAAGGGATTATACAAAAGCATAAACACCAATAGGCAGACATCATTGAGGATTACTGTAGGGTTTGCCTGCCATTTATCTGTAGCTTCACATCCATCTACGTTAGTAACAGACCACATTGCCAGTTAGCGTTAGAAATTCTCTTGTTGCTGAGCGTTCGTGAGGTTAATTGAATTGTACCTTAGCACTCCTCTTAGAACAACTCTGCATTCATATTAATATAATCATGAATGTAATTAACTCAAGGTATATAGAGAAAAAGTAAAGTTGTTTCCAGCAACACAAACTGCAAGTAGTTATTTCATTTTTTTCATATAAAGATAATAACTGAAAAGGTAACGCTAGTATGTGTGACAATATGTAATTAATGCTGCTGCTGAGAGAAAAGTAAAGACCATTTTTCTTAGGCAAAACTAGGTCAACTCATATTATGGCTATATTTAAGTTGTATTGCTACTCACTAACTCAGTTTTTTAAGCTACATTCATTAATAGAAAATTTAAAACGTTTTGGAGAAAATTTAATTTCATTATGTCAGTCAGGAAGGCCTCTATCTCCTAACCTTTTGCTGCTGATAGTAATTTTATGCTAATATACATTTCCTAAGACTACAATTGCTACAGCAAAACTGTGCATTATTAATAAAATAACCTTACATTAAACAACCCTAGGACTCATGGCAGAGATCACCCTTGCTCAAATATTTGAGGATCCCCTGAGACTGGATGTAGATTCCATAGGTTGGGATGAAATGGGTTTTCCTCTCGACAGGCTGGGGAGAATGGATTTTCCTCTCTAAGAAAACAGAACTTGCATAGAGAGATTTTAACAATTTTATGTATTTGTATGACAGGAAATCTTGTAATTTCAAAGGATGCGAATCATTTGCATACACTTACATGAGATTAGTATTTTTTGTTTGTGGTATTAGTAAGTTTAATCTTTGGTGCAAATAGGCTGGAAGCATAATATAATAACATCTAGGGCAATACTAAATGCAGCTGAATAAAAATAAAGGTATGGCAAATAATGAAATGTACAATCAGTAGCTATTCGAGTGAAGTATTAATACAATATATGTTACGTGGAAAGTAATTTTCTTCCAATTGCGTAACATTCCAATTACAAATTTATCTCGGTTGTTTAAATTATTCTATTTATTCTTCATCTTAAAAATAAAAATTTCGACTTTAATTTTTGATCATTTTTTTCTAAAATTATAAAACTTCAATAATTATTTTGTGGTTTGTATTTTTACTTCTTATATGAAATAAATTCACTGGCTAGTAAAAAACAGTATAAATTTAATGAGTTTAATAAAAATTATTAATAATATGAAGTCAGGATGTTTATAACGTGGGTCAGTTATCCCTGTGCACATCTCAGCATTTGTTAAGAAGAAAATAGGTAACTTTAAAAACAGAAGCAGAAAGAATACCAATATATTGTTATATTTACTATTTTTTGGTTACTGTTGGTTTGTAGTGCTTTTATAAAATGTGTAATGAGAAGAGGGTATTTAGGAGAACATAGATATTTCAAATAAAATTTTACTGTACTGCCACAAGGTACTAAAAACATAATTGATTACTAGTAGAGAAAATCAGCTTTACAAGAAGCTTCTATATTATTGTCAAAGAACAATATTTTAGAAAGGAGCATAATAGGCTGTATTCCAACCAAGAATATAATATTACAAATACTGTACCACACTTCAAAGACATATATAGTTCTCTTCCATGAATTAACACGGACAATTTAACAAAATCTTTAAAACTTTTATTTTTTTTGACAACATAATAGTTAATGTTTAAATACATATAGGGCTGGTAGTTGAAGAGTCTTATTAACAAGAAACTGTCAACAATATTATTTACTTTCTCACTGGTGAGAAAAGGGCTGCATCATTAATTGCACTCAATCTATTATTTCATGATTCTATATTATATTGATAACCTAGGAGATCCCATCAAAAATATTTGGTTAGGAAAGGTGAACAAATAATCTCACATCCCGAAATTGAATTATATCATGCCATATCCTTTTATTTAATGCTATATTATAGCATATATTTACTGTTTATTTTAATTAATGCTGTGTAATTAATCATTCTTAAACTTCATCACATAAGATAGCCATTTTGTTATTTTTCATAAACTCGTTTGTCAAGAATTTTGAGCAGGGGTTGGCTGGGAGGCAGAGGTTTTATTTTATTTTTAATGTTTTTTGCTTTATGTTATTTACTTTATTTTATTTTATTTACTTTTTAAAAATTTTACATATTTGTTTTGCGTTGGAACAGGAGTTTGCGGGGTGGTTATGCTTAATTTGTTGCCAGCTGCAGCCTTTCAAAAGGCTGCACCAACCTGATGGCTGAGCTGGGCTGAAACACCCTAGATGACTTCACACTTAGGTCCTATGTTTCAGTGTTCCTCTATGTTGTCCCTTCAAGCTGTTAGTTTGAGCTTTCTTACAGCATGGTACCCTCAGGGTAGTAGAATTTCTTATACGACAACTAGATTCATGAGTGAAAACGGTAGTGATAGGGTTTGTAAGTGATCAACCTGGAAGAAGCCTTAATATTACTTTTATTATATTCTGTTGATGAAAAGGAGTTGAAATTTATTCCCAATTTAACTCCTTTAATCTTATTAGAATACTAAAAAAAGAAAAATCTGAGTGATTTGATTTCTGCTTGTCTCTAAAACATGTTCTTACTTCTCCTTTCCCACTAGACTCTGGAATTAGCGTTTTTAAATCGTTCCTTCAAATGAAAGCTTTTGCCATCATCTAGGGTCTTCATGCATGTTTTCCTATTCTTAGAATGCTGCTATGTGATATTAAAAGCCCAGTACAAATGTTCCCTGTAGCATGCCATTTTTACTATTTTATTTTACTGGGTAGTATCATCTCTATTCATAATTTTCTTAATGATTTACGATTATATCCATATTTATATCTAAACATAAATATATATTTTATTTATTTGTCCATTTGTTTATCTATCTTCTCCATCAAACTATAAGCTCCACAAGAAAACAACAATTTTTTATAAAGTTTTGTTTAGAACATAAGTAACATACCATTGTCACAAATGGTATTCACCTATTACGTGTTTATTAAAGAAATGACAAACAGTGTGATAATTTAACGTTAAAGGAAAGGAGATTTTCAATCTGAGTGAAATGAAACTTCAGTGTGTGTTTGTGTGTATCTACTTGTGTAGGCATGTAATTGTGTTGAGAAAGTCTGGAAGATTTATCAGAATATTAGTCTAACATTTGATCTTTGGATAGTGGTATTATTAGTGAATGTTTGACTATTCCCTCTTTTACTATGTTTTTAAAAAATTACATATGAATTATGTATATTTATTCTAATAAATTTGAATTTTTTTCTCATGTTACTTTCATCATACTTTAGACTCTTTGTGTGCCAGATGCGTATTCTAAACTTCCATGCCTTATTTTCACTACAATCTATTTTTTCTGCATCATAAAAGTATCTCATGCTATAGTTTTGTGTAAGTTGAAGCTAATTAGGTTTAATCAACATATTAATTTTCTTTAGGGATACATTCAAGTAATTGTATAAACCATAGAGAAAATTAATACCCACTTTGCCCTTGGCATAATACTTTCTCCTCTGCTATTTAGTAAAAATGGATCACATAAATGTTAAATTCGTGCTATTCTGCTCACAGTGAAACTTAACGAAAGCCCTCATGCTATTAAGCTAAAGTTGAAAGAGTAGAGCTAAAGAAATTTCTCCATTGTAAAGAAATGTGAGCTTTGCAGAAAGTAAATTGGCTAGGAGAATTCAATGAGGTGCCATGCAAAATGAATAGATAAAGTAAAGAGAATGCTTTGTAGAATCCATGAGAAAGCAATTTAGATATTCCTGGTGATAGCTCAGATGCCTTGATGCCTAGAAGTACTCTAAATCTGAAACTACTTGAAGGATAGTGAACACAAACACTCTGTCTTGTATCATTTTTGTGTTTATCTTTACTTGTTGATCTGTCATCATGGTTAATCATTTGTTATTTATTGCATCGTTTCATTAAAAATAGTGGAAGAACAAAGATTAGAACTCCAAAAGCCAAAGTAGTTTCCATGAATGGAAATATTGTCTTCACATCCAGTATTCATGACCATTGCTTAACTTTGCATTCTGTTTCAAATACCATTGAAAACATCTTGACAAAGTTACTTTCAAGTCTGTATTCATTTGTATTCTGACATTAAATATAACTTGAGTGTTCAAAGAATTAAATTTCTACATTAAATGTCTTTGCTAAATAATAGATCAAAACATTTCACTATGTATGAATCTATAATTATTCCTCTTTGTCATTTATTATTTACAATCAGCATGATGTCTGTTAAACCATGTATATACATTATCTAATTTAATGCCTGTGAACACTGAATAAGCTCAATTACATTAAACTCCTTTTAAATGTGAGAAGCGAAGCTCAAAGATCACTGAATTTGTTCAAATTTTGAACTAGTAATAGAGAAAGCTGGTATTTGAATCACTTCTCCTTAGGCTAAAATCCAGATGAATTAATGATATAAATATTAAAAACAAAACCATCAATGTGTTAGAAATTTGATGAACAAGTTTTTCATTTTAGCATTAAAATGATTTCCTGAAGCAAGAAAATGTAATGAAAGAATGTGTAATGATAGATTTGACTGCAAATAGTTTTAAATTACTTGGCAACAAACAGAACAGGCCAGGCGCAGTGGCTCCCACTTTTAATCCCAGCAACTTGGGAAGCTGAGGCAGGAGGGTCACTTGAGCTCAAGAATTCAAGATCAGCCTAGGCGACTTGGTGAGACCTTGTCTCTACTAAAAATAAAAATAAGTTAGCTAGGCGTGGTGGCACACACCCTGTAGTCTCAGCTGTTCAGGAGGCATATGTGGGAGTATCACTTGAGCCTGAGAGGTCGAGGCTGCAATGAGCCAGTGATGGTGTCTATAGCCTGAGACTGATGGCACTACAGCCTGGGCAACAGAGTGAAACCATGTCACTATTTTTAAAAAATAATAAAGAATAATAATAATAAAAGAAAAAATCAGAATGAAAATATGCAGACAAAATTAGCATTACATGTTATATTAAATAGCAACATTTTAAATTGAGAACCAATTTTAGCAATTTAAAAAACTGCTAATAAAAATAGGAAGCTAAGCAGGACATATACACTGCAAAACAAGAAACATAAATGGAGCATTAACCCATAAAAGTATGCTGAGATATGTGGTAATTAAATATGCGACTGTTTTAAAATTGAAAAATCATTTTTAGCTAATGATACAGATATCATCAAGGAAAGAAAGATATAGAGGCAAAAACATTTACCACAAAAAGAAGTTTGCTTTGAAAAAAGTGAGCAGAAGTTAAGGCTTTAAAACCACTGCTCACCAAATTAAAAAATAAAAAAGGAACACAAGTAAAAATAATCACTGAAGTGAAAAAAATACACAACAGAATTATCAAATTTATTAGGCTTGCAGTAAGCCTATTTATGGTGAACAATTTTCCTACAACACTATCATAACCAACAAGGTCATATTATATCTTTAGATAAAAGCTAAGCAAAATCAAGACAAGAGTTGTCTTATTTAGGAACTTTCAATTTATGGAAAAATGCCTGGTATTTTATTAAGTTTGGAGCCTAGAATTAAACAGAATGACCCCATTATTCACGGTTTATCACTCAATGAAAAGTGTTTTGTTTCATTTTGTTTTCTGGCTGTGGGATATAATAAACATGCCTACCAATAATGGATTCAGATTAGTGTCAACATTGTTTCCACAATTTAGAAAGTGAAGCAGGTTTGTATTGTGAAAGGTAGGAAAATGGGCAGTCATACACAGCTAGTATACGAGAAAATTGGTATGTTTTCCCATGTTAAAAATGATCCTTAAAATATGCATACATTTAGCCTAGAAATTTCTTTCCAGAAATGTAATATAGAAAGAATTGGACAAATGAGCCACAATTTATATTACAAGATTGTCATAATGATGTCATTTATAGTATCTGAATATTGGAAACAATATCCGCATGTCAATCTTCAGGGATGGATTAAATTTTAGCATATTCATTAAATCAAATAACATTTACTGATTTAAAATTATGATGCCAATCTCTTTAATGGAGATTGGCCAGTAAGTATAATAAAGTAATAAAATTCGAAACCTTATTCGATCCTTGTTTTGAAAATACTTATCTATCACTCTTACACATAAGTATCAATATGAAAGACTATACATAAATGTTTGTTATTGTTAATTCCAGATAAATCCTTTTAGACTATCTGATATTCAACATTACATCTTAAACATAAAGGAATGAATATGCAATTTTCAAAACATTGTCAGAAATGTGACAATACTGAATTGTTTTTTCTGTTTTTCAACTTTTGTTTTAGGTATGGAGGTACCTTATGCAGATAAACTCATGTCATGTGGGTTTGTTGTACAGATTATTTCATCATCCAGGTGTTAAACCTAGTACCCAATAGTTATTCTGCTCTTCTCATTCTTTCCACCTGTCACCCTCAAGTAGAACCCAGTATCTATTGTTCCCTTTTTTGTGTTCGTGAGTTCTCATCATTAAACTCCCACTTACAAATGGGAACATGTGGTGTTTGATTTTCTATTCCTGAGTTAGTTTGCTCAGGATAATAGCCTCCAGTTTCATCTATGTTCCTGCAAAGACATAGTCCTATTCTTTTTTATAGCTGCATAGTATTTCATGGTATATATGTATCACATTTTCCTTATCTATTCTTCATTGATAGGCATTTAGGTTAACTTCATGTCTTTGCTATTGTGAATAGTGCTGCTATGAATATTCATGTGGTAGAATGATTTATATTTCACTGAGTATATACCAGTAACAGCCTTGCTGGATTGACTGGTAGTTCTGCACTAATTATTTAATAAATTTCTGTACTGCTTTCCACAATGGTTGAACTAATTTACATTCCCACCAACAGTGTATAAATGTTCCCTTTTCTCTGCAACTTCAAAGCATCTGTCATTTTTTACATTTTAATAGTAGCCATTCTGACAGGTGTGAGATGATGTCTCATTGTGGGTTTGACTTACATTTCTCTTTCATATGCTTCCTGGCTGCATATATGTCTTATTTTGAAAAATGTCTGTTCATCTCCTTTGTCTACTTTTTAATGAGATTATTTTCTCTTGTAAATTTAAGTTCTTTATAAAGTCTGGATATTAGACATTTGTCACATGCATAGTGTACAAATATTTTTCTTCCATTCTGTAGGCTGCCTGTTTATTCTGTTGCTAGTTTCTTTTGCTGTGCAGAAGCTCTTAAGTTTAATTATATTCCGTTTGTCAACTTTTGTGTTTGTTATGATTGCTTTTTGTGTCTTTGTCATTAAACCTTTGCTTGTTCCTATTTCCAGCATGATACTGTCTAGGTTGTCTCCCAGGATTTTTATAGTTTTGGGTTTTGCATTTAAGTTTTTAATTCATTTTGAGTTTGATTTTTGTATATGGTATAAGAAAGGTGTACAACTTCAGTCTTCTGCATATGACTAGTCAGTTATCCCAGCATAATTTAATGAACAGAGTCTTTTCCCCATTGCTTGTTATTGTCAACTTTTTGAAAGATCAGATCATGATAGGTGTGTGACCTTATTTCTGGGCTCTCTATTCTGTTCCATTAATCTATGTGCCTGCTTTTGTACACGACTGTGCTGTTTTGGTTATTGTAGTCCTGGAGTGAATCCTGAAATTGGATAACATGATGTATCCTGCTTTGTTTTTTTTTTTTTGTTTGTTTGTTTGTTTGGTTTTTTTTGCTTAGGATTGCCTTGGCTATTTGGGCTGTTTTTTAGCCCCCTATGAAATTAAAAATTGTTTTTACCTAGTTCTGTAAAGAATGTCAATGGCAGTTTGATAAACATAGCTTTAAATCTGTAAATTGCTTTGGGCAGTTTGGTGGTTTTAGTGATATTAATTTTTCCTATACATGAGCATAAGATGTTTTTCCATTTGTGTCTTCTCTGGTTTCTTTGGCTGGTGTTCGTAGCTCTCCTTGTAAAGATCTTTCACTTCCCTAGTTAGCTGTATTCCTAGGTATTTTATCGTTTCTGTGGCAATTGTGAATGAAAATGCCTTTCTTGTTTGGCTCTTGGTTTGACTAATTTTGATATCCAGGAATGTTAGTGATTTTTGTACATTTATTGTACAAAACTTTTCTGAAGTTCTCAAACTTTTCTGAAGTTTTTTATCAGCTAATAGAGCTTTTGGGATGAGACTACGGGATTTTCTAGAAATAGAATCATGTTGTCTGCAAGCAGGGATGGTTTGACTTTCTCTCTTTCTATTTAGATGTCCTATCTTTCTTTCTTTGTTCTCTCTCTCTCCTTTTTTTTTCTTTGTTTTTTAATTGTAGTTTAGGTTCTGGGGTACATGTGCAGATCATGCAGGACTGCTGCATAGGTACACACACGGCAATGTGGTTTGCTGCCTCCATCCCCCCATCACCTATATCTGGCATTTCTCCCCATGTTATCACTCCCTGACCTCCCCACCCCCCGTCCCTCCCTTGGCCCCCCTCAACAGACCCCAGTGTGTGATGCTCCCCTCCCTGTGTCCATGTGTTCTCACTGTTCAACACCCACCTGTGAGTGAGAACATACAGTGTTTGGTGTTCTGTTCTTGTGTCAGTTTGCTGAGAATGATTGTTTCCAGATTCATCCATGTCACTACAAAGGACACAAACTCATCGTTTATATGGCTATATAGTATTCTATGGTGTATATGTGCCACATTTTCCTTGTCCAGTCTATCATAGATGGGCATTTGGGTTGATTCCAGGTCTTTGCTATTGTAAACAGTGCCACTATGAACATAAATGTGCATGTGTCTTTATAACAGAAGGATTTATAATACTTTGGGTATATACCCAATAATGGGATTGTTGGGTCAAATAGAATTTCTATTTCTAAGTCCTTGAGGAATCACTACACTGTCTTCCACAGTTGTTGATCCAGTTTACACTCCCACCAATAGTGTAAAATTGTTCCTATTTCTCCACAATCTCTCCAGCATCTGTTGTCTCCGGAATTTTTAATGATTGCCATTCTAACTGGTGTAAGGTGGTATCTCAATGTGGTTTTGATTTGCATTTCTCTAGTAATCAGTGATGATGAGCATTTTTTCATGTTTGTTGGCCTCATATATGCCTTCTTTTGAAAAGTGTCTGTTCATATCCTTCACCCATTTTTGGGGGGTTTGTTTGTTTTTTCCTTGTAAATCTGTTTTAGTTCTTCGTAGATTCTGGATGTTAGCCCTTTGTCAGATCGGTAGATTGCAGAAATTCTTTTCCATTCTGTTGGTTGCCAATTCACTCTAATGATTGTTTCTTTTGCTGTACAGAAGCTCTGGAGTTTAATTAGATCCCATTTGTCTATTTTGGGTTTTTTTGCTAAGGCTTTTGGTGTTTTAGTCATGAAGTCCTTGCCTATGCCTATGTCCTGAATGGTTTTGCCTAGGTTTTCTTCTAGGGTTTTTATGGTGTTAGAGCTTATGTTTAAGTCTTTAATCCATCTGGAGTTAATTTTAGTGTAAGGTGTCAGGAAGGGGTCCAGTTTCTGCTTTCTGCTGATGGCTAGCCAGTTTTCCCAACATCATTTATTAAACAGGGAATCCTTTCCCCATTGCTTGTTTTTGTTAGGTTTGTCAAAGATCAGATGGTTGTAAATGTGTGGCATTGCCTCTAAGACCCCTGTTCTGTTCCATTGGTCTATAGCTCTGTTTTGGTACCAAGACCATGCTGTTTTGATTACTGTAGCCTTGTAGTATAGTTTGAAATCAGGTAGCATGATGCATCTGGCTCTGTTCTTTTTGCTTAGGATTGTCTTGGTTCCGTAGGCTCTCTTTTGGTTCCATATAAAGTTTAAGGTGGTTTTTTCCAGTTCTGTGAAGAAGGTCATTGGTAGCTTGATGGGGATAACATTGAATCTATAAATTACTTTGGGCAGCATGACCATTTTCACGATATTGATTCTTCCTTACCATGAGCCTGGAAAGTTTTTCCATTTGTTTGTGTCCTCTCTTATTTCGTTGAGCAGTGGTTTGTAGTTCTCCTTGAAGAGGTCCTTTATATCCTTTGTTAGTTGTATTCCTAGGTATTTTATTCCCTTTGTAGCAATTGTGAATGAAAGTTCACTCATGATTTGGCTCTCTGTTATTCTGTTATTGGTGGATAGAAATGCTTGTGATTTTTGCACACTGATTTTGAATCCTGAGGCTTTGCTGAAGTTGTTTATCAGTTTAAGGAGATTTTGGGCTGAGATGATAGTGACTTCTAAATATACAATCATGTCATCTACAAATAGAGACAGTTTGACTTCCTCCTTTCCTAATTGAATACCCTTTTTTTTCTTGCCTAATTGCTCTGGCTAGAACTTCCAATAATATATTGAATAGGAGTGGTGAGAGAGTGCATCCTTGTCTAGTACCGTATTTAAAAGGGAATGCTTCCAGTTTTTGCCTATTCAGTATTATATTGGCTGTAGGTTGTCATAAATAGCTTTTATTATTTTCAGGTATATTCCTTTGATACTTAATTTATTTAGAGTTTATAGCATAAAGGGCTGTTGAATTTTTGTCGAAGGCCTTCTCTGTATCTGTTGAGATAATCAAGTGGTTTTTGTCTTTGGTTCTGTTTATGTGGTGAATTACGTTTATAGATTTGTGTATGTTGAACCAGACTTGCATACCAGGGATGATGCCTATTTGATCATGATGGATAAGCTTTGTGATGTGCTGTTGCAATTGGTTTGCTAGTATTTTATTGAAGATTTTTGCATCGATGTTTATTGTGGATATTGGCCTGAAGTTTTCTTTTTTGTTGAGTCTCTGCTGGGTTTTGGTATCAGGACGATGTTGGTTTCATAAAATGATTTGGGAAGGATTCCCTCTTTTTGGATTGTTTGGAATAGTTTCTGAAGGAATGGTACCATCTCCTCTTGGTCCATCTGGTAGAATTCAGCTATGAACCCATCTGGATCTGGGCTTTTTTTGGTTGGTAGGCTATTAACTGCTGCCTCATCTTCAGCCCTTGTTATTGGTCTATTCAGGGTTTCAACTTCTTCCTGTTTTAGGTTTGGGAGGGTGCAAGTGTCTAGGAATTTGTTTATTTGTTCCAAGTTTTACTGGTTTGTGTGCATAGAGTTATTTGTAGTAATCTCTGATGGTAGTTTGTATTTCTGTGGAATCAGTGGTGATATCCCCTTTTATGTTTTTTATTGCGTCTATTTGATTCTTCTCTCTTTTCTTTTTCATTAATCTGACTAGCAGTCTATTTTGTTTACCTTTTCAAAAATCCAACTCCTGGATTTATTAATTTTTTGAAGAGTTTTTTGTGTCTCTGTCTCCTTTAGTTCTGCTCTGATTTTAGTTATTTTCTATCTTCTGCTAGCTTTTGAGTTTTTTTGATCTTGCTCCTCTAGCTCTTTCAATTTTGATGATAGGGTGTCACTTTTAGAGCTTTCCATGCTTCTTCTATGGACATTTATTGCTATAAATTTCCCTCTAGATACTGCTTTAAATGTGTCCCAGAGATTCTGGTATGTGTGTCTTCTTTCTCATTGGTTTCAAAGAACATCTTTATTTCTTCCTTCACTTCATTGTTTATCCAGTCAACACTCAGGAGCAGACTGTTCAGTTTCCATAAAGTTGTGTGGTTCTGAGTTAGTTTCTTAATACTGTGTTCTAATTTGTTTGCCTCGTGGTCTGAAAGACTGTTATGATTTCCGTTCCTTTGCATTTGCTGAGGAGTGATATACTTCCAATTATGTGGTGAATTTTAGGGCAGATGTAATGTGGTGCTGAGAAGAATATATATTCTGTGGATTTTGGATGGAGAGTTCTGTAGATGTGTATTAGGTCTCCTTGGTTTGGATCTGAGTTTAAGTCCGGAATATCCTTGTTAATTTTCTGTCTTGTTGATCTGTCTAATATTGACAGTGGAGTGTTAAAGTCTCCCACTATTATTGAGTGGGACTCTAAGTCTCTTTTTAGGTCCTTAAGAACTTGCTTTATGTACGTGGGTGCTCCTGTACTGGGTACGTAGATATTTAGGATTGTTAGTTCTTCTTGATGCATTGATTCTTTTACCATTATATTATGCCCTTCTTTTTCTCTATTAATCATTGTTGGTTTAAACTCCATTTCAACAGAAATTAGGATTGCAGCTCCTGCTTTTCTTTTCCTCTCCATTTGCTTGATAAATCTTCCTCCATCCCTTCATTTTTAGCCTATGTGTGTCCTTGCATGTGAGATGGGTTTCCTGAATACAGCACACCAATGAATTTTGACTTTTTATCCAATTTGCCAGTCTGTGTCTTTTGATTGGGGCATTTAGCCCAATTACATTTAAGGTTAATATTGTCATATGTGAATTTGATCCTACCGTTTTGATGCTAGCTGGATGTTTTGCCCATTAGTTGACACATTTTCTTCATTGTGTCGATGCTCTTTACCATTTGGTACATTTTTGGAGTGACTGGTACTGGTTGTTCCTTTCCGTGTTTAGTGCTTCTTTAAGGAGTTCTTGTAAGGCAGGCCAGGTGGTGACAAAATCTCTCAGAAATTGCTTATCTGTAAAGGATTTTATTTCTCCTTCACTTATGAAGTTTAGATTTGCTGGATATGAAATTCTAGGTTGAAAGTTATTTTCTTTAATGATGTTGAATATTGGCCCCCACTCTCTTCTGGCATGTAGGGTTTCTGCTGAGAGATCTGCTGTGAGTCTGATGGTCTTTCCTTTGTGAGTAACCCTATCTTTCTTTCTGTCTGCATTTATCAATTTTTCCTGGTGAATCTGACAATTATTTGCCTTGGGGTTGCTGTTCTTGAGGAATATCTTTGTGGTATTCTCTGTATTTCCTGGACTTGAATGTTGGCCTGCCTTGCTAAGCTGCGGATGTTCTCCTGGATAATATCCTGAAGAGTGTTTTCCAGTTTGGATTCATTCTCTCCACCACGTTCAGGTACACCTATCAAATGTAGATTAGGTCTTTTCACATAATCCCATATTTCTTGGAGGTTTTGTTAGTTAGCATCTCATCTAAACTTTTTTCTAGGTTCTTATTTTCTTTGCATTGAGTTAGAACATGTTCTTTCAGCTCTGAGAGGTTTGTATTACCCACTTTCTGAAGCCTGTTTTTGTCAATTCATCAGATTCATTCTCCATCCATCTTTGATCCCTAGCTGGTGAGGAGTTATGATCCCTTGGAAGAGGAGAGGTGTTATGGTTTTTTGTGTTTTCATCCTTTTTGTGCTGGTTTCTTCCCATCTTAGTGGCTTTATCTACCTGTGTCTTTGTGGTTGGTGACTTTTGGATGTCATCTCTGAGTGGACATCCCTTTTGTTGATGTTGAAGTTATTTCTTTCTGTTTCTTAGTTTTCCTTCTAACAGTCAGGCCTCTCTGCTGCAGGACTGCTGGAGGTCCACTCCAGACCCTGCTTGCTTGGGGATCACCCTCTGGGGCTGCAGAAAAGTAAGGGTTGCTGCCAGTTTCTTCTTCTGTTATCTTCGTCCCAGAAGGGTACCCACCTAATGTTGACCTGAGCTTTCCTTTATGAGGTGTCTCTTTGGGGCTCAGGGAGCTGCTTCAGGAGACAGTCTCTCCCTTTTAGGAGCTCAAGTGTTGTGCTGGGAGCTCCATTGTACCATGCAGAGCTGCTGGGCAGGTACCTTTAAGTTTGCTGCAGCGGAATTCATAACTGCCTCTTTTCCTGGGTACTCTGACCTAGGAAGATTGGCTTTATTTATAAGGTCCTGATGTGCTGTTGCCTTTTTTCACTGATGCCCTGCCCTGCATGGAGTAGTCTAGTCACAGTCTGCCAGCAGAGGTATTGCTGAGCTGCCACAGGCTCTGCCCAGCTGCTGTGTGAACTGCCTTGGTATTGGCAGACTGCCTTGGTAGTGGTAGACCCCCTTTACCCCACTGAGCTGGACTGTCCCTGGTCCAGCTGTGCTTGCTGCAAAACTCTTAGATTGCTTGTTTTGTGGGGGTGGTACCTGCCGAGCCAGATCACCTGGCTCCCTGTCTCAGCCCCCTCCCTTTCAGTTGAATGGGCAGATTTGTCTCCCAGACATTCCAGGTGCCAGTTGAAAGGCCGCCCAGATTTGTGTGAGTTTCTGTATGCCAACCAGTGGCATCAGCTGTGCTGAAAACTCATGGCGCTTTTCAGCCCGGGAATCTCCTGCTCTGTAGGCAGTGAAAACTTGTTTGGAAATGTGGTGAACATTCACCCTCTGCATTGTTCATGCTGGGAACTGCACTCCAGAGCTGTTTCTATTCAGCCATCTTGGATCCTCCCTCTCAGATGCCCTTTATTTCTTACTCTTGCCAGATTGCTCTGGCTAGGACTTCTTGTACTATGTTTAATCAAACAGGGCATCTTTGTCTTGTGCCAGTTTTCAAGGGGAATGCTTCCAGCTTTTGCCCATTCAGTATTATTTGGGCTTTGGGTTTGTTATAAATGGCTATTATTATTTTGAGGTATATTCCTTCAGTACCTATTTTATTGAGAGTTTTTAACATCAAACATTGTTGAATTTTATTGACAGCCTATTCTGCATCTGATATAGTTATGTGGTTTTTGTCTTTAGTTCTGTTTATGTGATGAAAAACATTTATTGATTTGTGTATGTTGAACCAATCTTGTATTCTGGGAATAGAGCCTTCTTGATCATGACAGATTAGCTTTTTGATGTGCTATTGGATTTGGTTTGCAAGTATTTTGTTGAGGATTTTTGCATCAATGTTTATGAAGGATGTTGGCCTGAAGTTTTCTTTCTTTGTTGTGTCTCTTCCAGGTTTTGGTACAAGGATGATACTGTCCTCATAGAATGACTGGGAAGAGTCTCTCACTTCAGTTTTTTGAAATAGTTTCAGCAGGAATTGTATTAGGTCTTCTTTGTACATATGGTGGAATTGAACTGTGAATCTGTCTTGTCCTGGACCTTTTTAGGTTGGGACAGGTATTGACTTTAGGGGCAGTTATGTGATACAAATAGAGAGGGAGGCTTGAGTAGGTTAGGGGAAGAAGATTTCCCTGAGATTCCCTTTCCAAGCCAGATTTATGAAGATGCCACAGATTCTGAATTTCTTTTGTTATTTAATAAAGCACACTTAAATTTATTTATTTAATTGAATGAAAGTTTTAAACAAAAAAGTATTATGTTATTTTTTATTAAAGGATGACATTATATAAAAATAAAAAATACAACCTATATATCAACTACAGTATGCGACTTACTTATTTCTTGTCGAAATTGATGGCCTACTGTGCTATTTTACATTACTTGGAAGATTCAGCTATTCAGTGAACTCTGTTCTTTTCAATGATTTCAAATATCTCTTGGAATATCTTTGAAAAACTCATTTTTACAGTTTTATTAAGCCCTGTTGACTTTTTGACCCTTATCACTACCTCTGGTTACAAAATTAATAAGCAATTACTTTTGATCACTGAATTCTTAATAGGCACTGAACAGAAAATATGTGTGTATTTTCTTTATGTATGGAGTGTTGATTTTATCTCAGTGAAAATTATTAATTGTCTTCAACTGTGTCAACCATAGATAGTTATACTTTGTTTCATTTTGAAAATATATTTATTATGTCATGATTTGGAGGAACAGCATTTCTTTGAAAGTTTATTATTTGGTTAGGGTTTCTAAGGAGTTAATTTCTTTTCCTAATCTCTCCTCTCAAGACTCTTATTTCTTAACTGAATCCAGGCTAGAAGTATTGTGGTTAGCTCCACAGAGCACAAGACGAGTGTTGTCCAATATAGCTTTGTGTGATGATAAAAATGTTATTTATCTGTGCTGCCCAATACAGTAGCCATGAGTCACATGTGGCTACTGAGCACTAGAATGTGGCTTGAGTGAATGAGGAACTGCGTTTTTTTAATGGTTGAATAGTACTCCATTGTTTATAAGTACATATTTTTTATTCCTTCGTTTGTTGATTGATACTTACCTTGCTTCCAAATTTTATCTGTTATAAACAGTGCTGCAGCAAACATAGGAGTAGACAGTTTTTTGACATACTGATTTACTTTCAGTAGGATTGCTGGATCAAATGGGAGCTAATGTTTAGGTTTACAGGAAGCTGCAAACTGTTCATGATAGTGCTTGTGGAAATTCACATTTCTACTAGCAGGATACGAGAGTTCTGTTTTCTCCACTTTCTTATAAGTATTTGTTATTGCCTGTCCTGGATATAAGCCATTTTAACTGTGGTGAGATAATACCCCTTTTTGGTTTTGATTTGCATTTCTCTGATGATCAATGATGTTGAAAACCTTTTCATATGCTTATTTGCCATTTGTCTTTTTCTGAGAAATGTGTATTCAAATCTTTTGCCCATTTTTGATAGGATTATTAGATTTCTTTTCTTATAGAGTTGTTTTAGCTTCTTATACATTCTGGTTATTAATCTTTTGTCACATAAGTACTTCACAAATATTTTCTTCCATTATTTGGTTTTCCTCTTCACTTTTGCTTGCATCCTTTGCTGTGCAGGAGCTTTTTAACTTGATGTGTTCTCATTCATCCAGTTTTGTTTTGGTTTCTACACTTGTGGGCTATTGCTCAAAAAATGTTGGCCAGACTGATGTCTGGAAGATTTCTCACAATGTTTTCTTCTGCTAGTTTGAGGTTTCAGATTTAAGCCTTTAACCCATTTTGATTTGACTTTTTGTATGCCAAGATAGGGATTTAGTTACATTTTTCTGCATATGGATATCCAGTTTTTCTTGGCACCACTTATTGAAGAGATCATCTTTCTCTCATTGTACGTTTTTGGCACCTTTATCAAAAAGGGTCTCCTATAGATGTACAAATTTGTTTCAGAGTTCTGTATTCTATTCCATTTATCTATGTGTCTATTTTTGTGCCCATATCATTCTGTTTTGGTTACTATAGCTCTGTAGTGTAATTTGAAGTCAGGTAATGTGATTCCTCCAGTTGTTTTCTTTTTGCTTAGGATACCTTTGGCTATTCTGGGTCTTTTGTGGTTCCATATAAATTTTGGGATTTTTTTTTCTATTTCTATGAAGAATGTTATTGGTACTAAGATAGGAATTACATTGAATCTGTAAATTGATTTGGGTGGTATGGGCATTTTAACAATATTGATTCTTCTGAAACAGAAAAAACAAATATATTTTTATTTTTAGTGCCCTCTTCAAATTCTTTCATCAGTGATTCATAGTTTTCATTATAGAAAATTTTCACTTCTTCAGACAAGTTAATTCCTAGATTTAATTTTATTTGTGGGATTATTTTTTTTATTTATTTTTCAGATTACTCACTGTCAGCATATAGAAATGCTACTCATTTTGTATCCTGTGTTTTTACTGAATTGGTTTATTAATTCTAATATATTTGTGGAGTCTTCAGAATTTTCCAAATATAATATCATATCTTTTGAAAACAAGAATAATTTGGCTTCTTCCATTCTAATTTAGATGCTTTTATTTTTTTCTCTTTTCTGATTTCTCTAGGAAAGACTTCCACTACCATGTTGAATCAGTGGTGAAAGGGGGCATCATTGTCATGTTCCAGATCTTAGAAGCAAAGTTTTCAGTTTATCCATATTGATTATGATGCTAGCTGTAAGTCACCCACTGCTTTTCTCAATCAGAAGAAACTTTCTTCCATACCCACCACAGTCGTAAATGTGCTGAGACTCACCTGAAGTTAATAATTCTCAGAGTCTCACGCAAAACCCTTGAATACTACCTGGGTAATGCTGCTTGTTATTTTGGACTTAAGCACTCTTCTTTTAAAAGGTAATAAATACTTCCAGGACTGCGTCTTTTTCTTCAAGGTAGTGGGCTCTCTTCTAGCTCAGAATGTGTCTAGTAATATTATTGGGGAACTAGGGCCTAGAAAGAGGACCTCAGGACTCTGACTGCTGCTTTTTCCAGCTGTGACTAAGCTGGTATCCAAGAAGAAAGATAAAATACTCCCCGCTCTTCCCTCTCTTCTTCTCAAGCAGAAGGAAGGGGTCTCTTTTGGAATTGTGAGCTGTGCAGCCTGGGGCCAGGGCAGGCGTGATGCCAACACTCCCTTAGCTATCCTGGCTGGTGTATCAGTAGGTCACATGACCCTATAGTCCACTGTCTCTGGGCCCAATTCAACACTAGGACTCATCTAGGTTTTGTAGTTTTGTGGACAAGAATGCCTTTGAAGTTTATTTAGAACCCCAGAGCACTTCAGCTTTCAGTGGTGAGGCTTGGGAAACTCAAGTTCTAACCACTGGGATTTGTAATTCCTCTCTGGCTGGTGTTCACTTAAATGCTCTCGTTGTGGATGTGGGTCAGCTGAATTTGGTCTAGTTTTGCTTTCTGCACTGAGTTCAATTCTACACAATTACCGGTTTCCTTCTCCCCAAGTGCAATAAAATGCTCTCTGCCAGCGGAGAAAGGCAGGGAGTAGCACTAACAATTCAAGACAGTTTTGTTTACCTCTTCACTGTCTCTTTCAGTGATACGAAGTTAAAACCAGGTAGCATCAGTGCTCGTCTAATTTTGGTTCTTATGAAGGTATTTTTATATGTAGAATGTTGTTAAACTGGTGTCTTTGTGGGGGAAATAATTGGTGGAGTCTTCTATTCTGCCATATTGCTCTGCCTCCTCCACTGATTAACTCATTAGTTTCTTCTGTCATTCCTTTTTCATTCTCATACTAAATTCAGGCCTACAGAAATTCTACTTTCATTATTTGAACATCCATTCTCTCTCTTCACTTTCCGGACTCTGGCAATTTTTTAAATATAAAATATTGATTTTCACATATTTCAAGGGGAAAGTTTGATTTGAGGAGTTAACAGAAAATTGGTAATTTTTTTTCTTTTTTTATTATTATTGTACTTTAAGTTCTGGGATACATGTGCAGAATGTGCAGGTTTGTTACAAAGGTATATACATGCCTTGGTGATTTTCTGTACCCATCATCCCCCCATCTACATTAGGTATTTCTCCTAATGCTATCCCTCCCCCATTCCCCTCACTCCCTGACAGAGCCCAGTGTGTGACGTTCCCCTCCCTATGTCCATATGTTCTCATTGCTCAACCCCCACTTATGAGTGAGAACATGTGGTGTTTGGTTTTCTAATCCTGAGTTAGTTTGCTGAGAATTACAGTGTCCAGCTTCATCCCTGTCCCTGCAAAAGACATGAACTCATCCTTTTTTATGGCTGCATAGTATTTCATGGTGTATATTGCCACATTTTCTTTATCCAGTCTATCATTGATGGGCTGTTGGGTTAGTTCTAAGTCTTTGCTATTGTGAACAGTACTGCAATAAACATGTAGATTCTGGCATTTTAACGTGTTGTAACTTCAGTCTGATTGCTATGACATGTAACTGTTAAGCCTTGTCCCCTCAAGATATAAACCTGCCTCTAAAAAACATGGAATATAATAAAAAAAGAAACACAGTAAATGTTGCATTACCAAAGCTTCTGAGAGAATATGTCAGACTGTTTTGAGACCTAAAACTTACTTCATTTTCTTCTTTATGTAAAGGATCCAAACATTTTTCTTTTTTCTTTTTTTCTTTTTTGTATTTCTTTGTTATAGCTTACTACTTTATTTAACACACTATAAGATATTTCTGAGACAAAGTTTTTCTTTCATTTGTTTTGGCAACAGAACCTGGAATTATCTTACCAGGATTAGTGGTTAGCGAAGATGAACTTCGCATCATTCCATTTGTAGACTCCCTAAGGATTGGTGTATGTGCCAGCTTGCAAGTGTGAGTTGAGAGTTGTGTGAACACTGGATATCATTCCATCTACTTAGTAGCCAGGAAGTCACAAAATAATGGAGAAAAAGATGGCAAATCTTGATACACCTGGGGATTCCTCCTGCCTACGCTTTAAGTAGAGGGAAAAATCAATGTGAACAAAATTTCTCTTGATATTAATAGCTAAGGTAAGGTAGAGAGTAACAATATTTTCCTTTACTCTTTTTGAATCCAGAAGGTATCATGGGAAACAACTCACTTAAATATCAATGTCTTCATTTTGAATTTTGAAAGCGTTTTATGACAAATAACAATTATTTTGCTAATCAAAAGGGTAGTGTAGACTTTGTTCTTCAGAATAAAAGTATTTCATTAGCTTACACAAATAGATTTTGACTTTTTTTTTAACAACTGCTTAATTTTGTTGACACTACTGCCCAACTTTCCTTGTCCAATTTCCAAATCCTCTTTTCCAATCCGTGTAAGTTCACAGCAGTAGGACGTTGTTTTTTCCTTTGTGACATTATAGACGTAAAGATTGTGAGAATATATATCAATACATTTTGTGCCAAACTTTTAATAATTATTAATTACATGCTTAATTTAACAAAAGGAAACACAAACAGATATTATTCATTATAAAAGACTTATCACACAGTAAATTTGAATTTCTAAGATCCTGCTTTTTTTTTTTGCAGTTAACCACAGTAAAAAACTGTCTCTTTTAAACGAGAGGAAAAAAATACTTTTATCTTGTTGACATAAGGAAAAGATGAAATGATATGAGTGCAAGTTTGATGAAATAAGTAATTTCAGAATATATGTAAGTTCAATATTTCTGAACACTAAAATCAAGAAGCTTTAAATTATCACGTTTAACTCTTCAATCTTTTAAAATTATTTCCCAGATAAAAGTAAGCAATTGTAAAGCACTCCTAATATTCACAGAAGCATTATTTCACTTATAAAACACAAGTACTTTGTATTTTTCTTTTATTTTATTGCTTATTAGGGAAGAATGGAAATATTAGCTTTGAGAAAAAAAGGACTATTAGATATATGTTATGTGCAGCAGATGTATTTAAATTGCATCTCTGCCTGTCTTAGAAAAATGCATATTAAAAAAGTAAAATCTATTCCAATTTTATTCTATTTAAAAGAAAATTTATTCAAGGATGTTCAAAAACCATTTATCAAATCAGTGGTTAGATTTCACTGAGAAAGAAATAGCATATGTTACTGGAAAAAATAGTGACTTTTTGTTTTCTGTATTTTTTTTTAGTCCATGTGCACTTGAAATGTGGAATTAGAAAAAGAGAAATACATGGTCATGTGGGAGTCGCTCCAGC